>JARJLU010019945.1:0-31131 GCA_030272975.1 Sparidentex hasta | reverse complement strand
GAGGAGGATCTACACTGCTCTGAAAACTTGATTATGAAATGTTAAAAGGGAAAACAAAGTCTCTCCAAAGAGGTCAGCACAAAGGCTATGAATTTATCTACACTGAATATAATAAGAAAGGTACAACAGAAAGCGCTCCACACGGAGGAAACAAGAGGCTATCAAAATGCCTAAACTAAAAATCAACACTCTAACCAGAACTTTAGAAACAAAGATCAATCAACCCAAGAAAACAATTTCAGAAAATAAAACTTGACAATACTTAACTATGGTTGGCAAGACGTGACTATGGACAAGGCTTCCGTATTCGATAAATGACGATATACTTCTGCGACGCAGACGGGCAGACAAAGACTTTATACACATGAGGAAGGGGGCACAGGTGAAAACAATCAGGGATCAGGGATGACATCAGACCGGGGACACAAGGGGAAGGGCAAGTGACCTGAAACGAGAGGAGAGTTATTTTTCAAAATAAAACATGAAAGTCACAGGACAAAAAACCCCAGACAAGACATCCCTCACCGCGTTGTGACAAGTCTAGACTAAGAGATGGGCTCTAAAACCAGCAGAGAGGCGGCAGCAGTGGAGGTGGCAACTCTCGGCCGGCCGTTCAGCCTCGGGATGCTGTACGACTGCCGCAGTGATACTCTTGTTACTGGTAAGTATTCACATGTAAAGGTTACTAAATGTGGCTCAATTATAATCTGTGTCTGTTAGTACTATGTTATAAGTTCCAACTCCTTCTACTATGACAAAGCCAAGTTTACCTGAACTTGCAGAAGTTACAAACAAGGAAAACAAATACTGAAATTCATCAATGAAAACTAACCTGTCCAAGCCTTACTAAAAAATAAAAGGCAGTTTAACTATTTCTATTCTTTTTGGCAGGCATGACCCTGTGGGACTGTGATGACCTCGAAAAACGCACAAAAAAAACCCAAAAACCTAAGACTGACTTTGAGATAGTTGCATCTGAATCAATTGAGGACAGATCTTCAGCACTTAATGTTGAAGCCTCTTTGAAGGCGAGTTTCTTTGGGGGGCTGGTGGAAGTTGACGGATCAGCAAAATACCTGAACGATAGTAAGACTTCTAAAAATCAGGCCAGAGTAACACTGAAGTATGAAGCTACTACAAAGTTTGAGGAACTTTCCATGAAACATCTTGGAAGAGGCAAAGTGAAGCATCCATATGTCTTTGATAAAGGGTTAGCTACACATGTAGTCACAGCTGTTCTTTATGGAGCACAAGCCTTCTTTGTCTTTGACCGTGAGGTGTCAGAAAAGGAAGATCATCAAGACATTGAGGGTAACTTGAAGGTGATGATACAGAAAATTCCCTGTCTTGCTATAGAGGGTGAAGGTTCACTGAAAATGGAGGACAAAGACAGAGCAACTGCTGATAAGTTCTCCTGCAGATTCTATGGAGACTTTTCACTTCAGAAAATGCCGACATCATTTCAGGATGCAATACAAGTCTATCAAAGTTTGCCAACATTGCTGGGAGCAAACGGAGAAAACGCCGTCCCAGTGAAGGTCTGGCTGTTGCCACTGACAAGTTTAGATTCTTCTGCTGCAAAACTCGTCCGTCAGATAAGTTTAACATTAGTTAAAAAGTCACAGAGTGTCCTGGAGGATTTCAGTGAGCTGGAGATGAGGTGCAATGATGCCCTGAAAACCACCACTGCACAGCAGTTCCCACAGATTGGCACAAAGATTAAAACCTTTAAGGAGATGTGCTCTGAGTTCAAGCTGGAATTCCAGCAAAACTTGGCAAAGAAGCTTCCATCAATCCGAGGAGGAGGAGAAGAAGAGGCTGAGCTCGCAGAGATCCTGAAGAAGAGACATTCTTCTCCTTTCAACAGCAAAGACCTGAACAAGTGGATGGACTGTAAAGAGAGAGAACTCTGCGTTTTAAAGTCTTTCACCAACATGATGAAGAACACCAAAATCGTCCAATCTGACAGTAGTCTTCATGAGGAAAGTCTCAGTGCAGATCATGCTGTGTGTTTTGTTTTCACCTCACTGGGAAGTGATGAACCGTACCTGTCAACTTTATCAGAGTACTTAAGACAAACAACCAAACCAGACAAACCTCAAGAGTCTCGTATTCATGATGTAGAGAAGGAACAATGGTACCTTTTAAAGGAAGTAGCAGATACAATGAGGAGTAAAGTAAAACTCTTCAGTGACTTTGCAGAGGCCAACAAGGAGAACAAGAACATTAAGTTCTTGGCAGTTGGATCAACAGACGAGTCACAGAAAGGTTCAAGCATCGTACTCTATAAAGACGGCTTCTCTGTTAATGAGAACTTTGAACCTCCTTCAAAACCTGAAACATTAACAGTCAGAGACATAAACCACAACAGTGTGATGCTGAAGATTTGTCCAGCAGAGTTTGGAGCAGAGAACATCACCTCCTACTCTGTTGAGTACTGTGTCAGTGGACAGGATGGATGGAAAGAAAAGACGGCAGCAGGAGCTGAAGAAGTCACAGTGAGCGATCTGAGTCCAAACACAGAGTACAAGTTCAGATGCAGAGCAGTGACCTCAGTAGGTGTTGGACCAGCCAGTGAAGTCACTGGTTCCATTAAAACTTCACCTTGCAGCCCTCCTGGAGAACCTCAAGTTGAACCAAACTCAGGTGAGATATCAGTCAGCTGGGACAAACCTGCTGAACTCGGACAAGATGTCCAGATCCTGAGCTACATCGTGGAGTACGCCAAAACAGACAGCAAGGTGAAGGAGGAAGATCTCCAGTGGAGCCAAATGATGTTAATAGCTGAACAGATGATCATCTCAGGGCTTCAGTCAGAGACTGAATATGTCGTCAGGGTCCGATGTGATTGTGGTGAAGATGGACTGAGCAAAGAAAGCATCTCTGTTGGTGTCTGCACAACAAAACGAGAATTTGAGCGTCTTGCTGAATACCTCCAAGATGTTAGCAAGAAGATAAATTCTGATTCCCCCTCAGTTTACAAGCCTCCTCTGGAGGAAGAGGATATGGACACCGACGGGTGTCGGAGGTATAACTTTGGCAAAGAAAGCATGAGGCAAAATCGCACAATAATGCTTCTTGGAGCGACTGGATCAGGAAAGTCCACTCTGATCAATGCAATGATCAACTACATCGTTGGTGCAGAGTGGAAGGACAATTTCAGATTCAAGTTAGTTGATGAGGATCAGTCAAGATCACAAGCTGAAAGCCAGACCTCTGAAGTAACTGTGTACAGAGTCAACCACCAGGACGGCTTTAAAATCCCCTTCTCCCTGACCATTGTGGACACACCGGGGTTCGGGGATACCAGAGGAGTAGGTAGAGACAGGGAGATCACAGAGCAAATTCGGAGGCTTTTCACCTCCGTGAATGGAGTCAGTGAGATTGATGCAGTGTGTTTCGTCACTCAGGCCTCTCTTGCACGACTAACAGCAACACAACGATATGTGTTTGACTCGGTGCTGTCCATTTTTGGGAAAGATGTGGCTGAGAACATTACGATGTTGGTGACTTTTGCGGATGGCAAGCAGCCACCAGTTCTTGAGGCAATAAATGTCTCTGAGGTTCCATGTCCCAAAAATGACATGGGGCTTCCCGTTCACTTCAAATTCAACAACTCTGCATTGTTTGCAGACAACAGAAGCAGCAGTGACAGGGCCTGTGATGAGGATTCTGACGAGGATGACAACAACTTTAATGAAATGTTCTGGAACATGGGTGCCAAAAGCCTGAAGAAATTCTTCACCGCTTTGGGCAAAATGAACACTAAAAGCTTGCTAATGACAAAAGAGGTTCTCCAAGAACGAAAACAGCTTGAAACAGCAGTTGAGGGTTTGCAACCACAAGTTAAAGCTGGATTAGCAAAACTGGAAGAAATCAAGACAACCAAAGAAAAGATTAAAGAGCATGAAACAGCCATGACTTCAAATGAAAACTTTGAGATTGAGGTGGATGTTATCAAGCCAGTCCAAAAACCGCTAACAAAGACAGGAGAGTTCATTACCAACTGCCAGAGGTGTTTCATCACCTGCCACTACCCGTGTGGGATAGCAGATGATAATGCAAAACGTGGATGTACATCGATGGATCAGAGCGGGATGTGCACAGTCTGCCCGGGAAAATGCGTTTGGAGTGTGCATCTCAACCAAACGTACAGGTGGGAGTATGTTCAGGTAAAAGAGAAGCAGACGCTGCGAGAGTTGAAAGACAAATATGAGAAAGCTATAAAAGAAAAACTGACTATTCAGGACTTGTTCGAAAGGCAAGAGGAAGAGATTGTTCACCTTCAAAAGAAGCTAGTGTCCCTGATAGATCGGTCTGCTCACTGTATAACTCGTCTGCAAGAGATCGCCCTGAGACCAAACCCTCTGACCACTCCAGAGTACATCGACATGCTGATCGAAGGGGAAAAGTCAGAGGCCAAAGCAGGTTATCTTGCCCGAATACAGTCTTTGGAGGCAATGAAAGAAAGAGCAAAAATCATCTCCAAAGTCGCAAAACGAGACAAACTTACAAAAACAGACGAGGAATTGGCTGAAGAAAAACAGGAGAAGCAAGAAAAGAAAGGTTTTTTGAAGAAAATCACAAATTTCTTTGGATATTAGGGAAAAAACATGTCCTGCAGGTCTGCAGCCACGTTAGCAGCCTTGTGAGGTCGCCATTATAGTATAAACACCACCGAGCAGTAACCATCCCGACAACCGACAACCTGCAGGAGCGTTCTCCACAACACGACTGGCTTTCAGATCTCCAGATATTAACATGTGTATGTACAACAAAGTTAGGGGCAAAATAGGGTTCCGTCATTAATTCCCCAATCAAGTTCAATCATTGGTTCCACAAAATAAGTGGAAATGTTTCCGATGTCCAGTAACTCTTCTGGTCGTCCTCATACGAATTCTGTTTTATCTTCTTGTCATCAAGAAACTTTGTTAGACTTTTGGAAACTTTGACCAGCTGATGATACTAAGTTAAAGGGACATTATGTAGTTTTGGTAAAGAAATTAAAACTCAGAAACGTAATAATTACAAGATTAAAAGTTAATAATTCAAAAATCTTTATTTCAATAACTGAGAAAAACAAGACACAAGCCGAGGCAACTAAGGAACCAGAACACTTTTTGAAGCGAGCAAAGTCGAACATTATGAAACTGTGTTGTCCTCTGAGCAGTGGCGTGCGCAGACTTTTTGAAGGGCACTTTATCATGTTGTAACCAGCCAAGGGGGCAGTTTAGTGTGTGTTTTTCAACAATTGGGCCACAAGGGGGGGCCACTGTCCCTTAGATGAAAATAAAGACTATAACACAATTGCTTTTTATTTTACATGATGAAATTATAGGTTTGATTCAGTTTTTGTAAGATTATTGCTGCCAACCTTCTTGTTCAGCCTGTTCAAACTGTACTGATGAGTGATTAATGTGCAGTTTGTTGTGTTTAAACTTGTTCTGGAAATGTTAACCAGTACAGTTGAGCTCCAGTATGTACCAACATTTATAATTATTATCTGCAGCTGTGGTTCAGTCACATCACCACTGGAAACAGTCAAGGAACCGACTCTTCTTGTTTTTATAGTCAGAGAGGCACAGATCTCTGCAGAGTCTGAGATCAAGTAATAAAACAGTGAATATTCATTTATTATCAGAAAATTCAGCTTTAACATGTAATCTGTATTTTAACCCATGATGCATTTTGTGTATTTTTAATTGCATGTTGTTGTTCAGTTGTACTTCAGAAAAGGAATGAAGGTAATGAATAATCTCAGTGAAGTTTGTGGTTGTAGAGATGTTTGCTGTCACTGTTTGCATGATTATTAGATTGTTATGTAACTGACAAATGATAATAAATTCATTTTTTGATTCATATTTGTCTTTTTCTCTCTTCAGTCTCAATCTTCCTTTGTTATTATTGGCTCACACAGTTTATTGGAGGCAATGTTTATATTTCCAGGTCATGTTAAGGTTTTATATAAGTTTATATACTTTCCACATCTGAAAAAGTGACTTTTTATAGAACATTTTTGCAATATGAGCTCTGGAAATACCTTTCAGTCTAAACATACAGGTAAATATATTCACTTAAGTTAATGTGTCTAATGACCAAATTATTCAGTTCATTCTCAGCTGTTCAACAACAGCAGCAGAGTTTTGAATATAATCCACAAATACAAGTATTAGAGTTGAACTGACAGATAAATAATAAATAATTGGTTCTGTATTATTCTGGATGAGCAAGAAAACATGAAACCATAAAGAGGCGGAGCGTCGTGTGAAGGTGAGCGACTTTATTCATGTTCAGGAATGTCAAAGAGCAAAGTGAGTCGACGTCACAGCTGCCTGAAGGTCACTGCGGTCAGCGGATCAATACAGGGGTGGACAAAATAACAGAAACACTGTTTTTACAGTTTGAACTCAACGGTCAATTCTGAGGCCACAAAAATTTGTAAAGATCAGAAACTGCAACGTCCAAAGTCAGTGTTGGTCCCTGAAGGTGACCTTTGTTTTACAGAGGGAAACATTTAAGTGATTTATATAAAAAAAAGTTTTTTGTAACACGCATGTGTGCCAGTACACGACCATATGAACAGAATGAGGCTTGAGATGTTTTCAAATGTTTCTCACAGAACGGATTATAAAATATTCTCAACATTCGAGCACTTCAACTCGAAACTTTGTTTAATGTTTTAACACGTTTTTCTTTTTTCCTGCATTTTAACATCATGACAACACGAGAGACAAACTGCCTGGAACTGAGAGGGAGGAGCTTTACAATGAATTAGAATAAATAAAGGCTTTAATTTAACTTGTGAAATGTGCCCCTCTTCCACTTTAACGCAGATGTTGTCCTGATGTTTTATCATCTCAGTTGGAGCCTGATGATCCTGCTCGATGGGATCATTTTCATTTTTTTTTAGTTTTCACACAAGTTGCAGCCTCAAAGACGACCAAAGAGTCAAACCAGCCGCTCGACGACAACATTCAGGCGGTGAACGTTCCCTGCAGAGCTGTGTGATTCTACTGTGAGCTGACTGATTTAATCCACCTCCGTCAGCAGGTTCCCACCCTGTCATGTGATTCTTTTGGTTCTAGTAGAATCTGACGCTCTTCACAACAAACAGCACATGGAGTCAAACCACAGTCGACAACTGAAATCAATGAAACACATACTGTAACAGCATGTTACATAAATATATACACACAGTAGAATATTGTACATGTCATATACACAGTGTAGTTCTTGTCAGGACTGACCTGTCATTTTTTTTAAACAGTTTGACCTTTTTTTTTTTTTTTTTAAAAGGTCAGAAATAACTTTTTCTCGACCTGTGTGAGAAACTTGTTATTTGACCTTTGACATCAGAGAAGCCTCGTAAAAAAACAAAAGAAAGACATACTGACATCTGTGTGTTTGTAACTGAACACAAGAAACATTGTAACAAAGACTAAAGAAACTTATTAAACAAAAATATTAGTTTTCTCTGAATCAGCGTTGAGCTGCCACATCAACCCTTCAGCTAACAATGAAATAAATTAAAAACACTTTTAAAAACACAGCTACCTGTTTCCCTGCTGAGTCTTTCTGTGGCTGTGAGTTGCTTTCAGATGTTGAACAGTGTGTTTGTCTTTACGCACACTGACGTCACGGTTCAGCCTGTCAGTGCTGCTGCTGACGGATGAAAGAACCAGTCTGTGCGACGAGGTTGTCACTAAAAGTCAGAAGGAGTTTGTCGTTTAAACTATAATGCATGATGAAATGAAATAATGTCTCTGCATGATGTTTTTAACAGATTTAACATCTAGAAAGATAAAACAAATCTGGGCGTTAATGAGATCTCGTCACTGTAACGTCACTCTGTCCTCATTTAATCAGAACAGTTGTTCTCAGCTAATCGGGCTGGTCGACTAATTGGACAGATTTCCTGCTCGTTTAATTGAACTTTCACATTAATATTATTATAGTTATTATCACGCGAGGAGTTTTAAGCCCCTGACATGATGGACAGAGTTATACAGAGTTTATAAAGTGACTGACACATTTGTTAAGGGAGTCTGGGGACTCTCTCCACGAGCAGCTGTATTTGTAAAATGTAACATGTTTAGATGAATAAAATGTTTTATTCTTTCATAAACTGGGTGTAAACAGTGTTCACACAGGACTCTGGGTTACAGTGGACGAGCTGTGTGGAGCCGCTTGATGTTTTTTGGTTCAGCAGAACGCTGCGACGCTCCAGAAATGTTTTGTGAACTCGACACTTCATCTAACATTCGACAACACGGAGGGAGGAGATGATGACTGAGTTTTACTTTTTGGGTGAACTGCACCTTTAATGGCTTCACCTCCAAACAAAACACTTTTCTGGCTCCAGCTTCTCAAATGTGAATATTTGGTGGTTTTCATACTTAATTAATTTGCGTATGGTATAAGAACGTTGACCTAACAGAAAGTACAGGAGGATTTTAAAGTGTAACCTGTTACTCAGTTATGGCACTTTGAGAATCGACTGGAATACTAACGAGGATCGACTCAGCAGCAGAAACACTTTCAACTCATCAGAATAATGAGGAAAAAAAATATGACGTAACAGTTAAAAAAAATAATGGAATTAAATATGTAACTTTCTGGAGAACATTTCTGTTTCCACATCCTATGAAAATACAAACTTAACCGAAGTGACTGCTCCGTCTAGAAGAACTAAAACTATGTTACACGTCTGAAGGTCACTGAGATGTGGCTCCTCTCCTTCAGTATCCCAGGTCCAGCTGGATTTTGTGCTCAAATACAGCGATTAGCAGCATTATAGAGAAGCCCAGCAGGATGCCGGCGTTCTGCAGGAGGAAGAAGCCGCAGTGGCTGAAGCCGTGATCCCCGGCGTCGTTATGCAACATCTCCGGCACCTGAAGAAGAAAATGACACGTGACGTCACGCTGAGCTGCAGCGGAGAACAACAACACAATCCGTTCATCGTGCTGAAGAGCGACACGGACGAGGAGCGGCTGATTCACCAGGCTGAAGTGAAGAGTTGTCTCACAATACATTTCATTTTACTTAATATCTTTAACAGCATGTCAGCTGGCAGGAAGGAGATCACCATCGCTGAGGCCACGTCGACCTGCTGTTGGCTACCATGTTTGACTCTTCCGCTAAAAATCATCCAAACGTCACAATTTAAAACTCTTCTGATCTTTTATGTGAGTTGTTAAAGCTTTAATTTGATCTCCGGTGCACAGCTGGCAGGTACGTGGTCTGATGCAACAGATGGAGATCAGCTACACCTCTTCATGTCCAGACGGCGTTTAACGTAGCTTAGCACAAAGACTGGAAGCAGAGGGAAACTGCTAGCCTGGCTCCATAAATCTGTCTGATCAACTCTGTCTGGTTCCCTGTGTGATTGGCTGAGTGAATTATGACTGCAGGTTGTCTGAGGGAGCTGATTGGTTCCTCCCACTTCCTGTGTGCTCTCCTCTCTCTGCGTCCGGCAGACTGGCAGCACTTCTGTTAGTGTTTAGGTGTGTTTCTAAATAAAACCTTGGAAACACTTTGCTGCTGGTGGTGACGGGAAGATGTGAAGAGGGGAGAGTCGTTAATACGCTGAGCCAGCGTTTCACGCTCCGGTCGTAACTACAGGTTTGATCTTATTGATCGTTCACGCTTGGACAGAGATGTAAAAAGGGACATTTTGGCTTCAGCAGCATCAGCTGACCAACAATATTATTGAGTAATGGTCAAGAAAATGTGTTTGAGGTCACAGAGACATTTGACAACTCAGATCTTACTGAGAACAAGCGGACGTCTCTGAGATATCACAGACAACCATCTCAACAACCAACCGGTGCTGAAGCATGATGCCTTCAAACATCACAACATGCACTGTAGTTTTTATTTATTTATTTTTTGAAAAGCCGCTGTGAAATGAGGCATTTTAGTGCGAAACAATCCACAAAAAGAGCCTGAGAAATCCTGCAGGGCCGCAGCGTCTCTGAACTCATCGTGGGGTTGTTGTTTTGAGCTCCGTCACAACTCTACAGGAAGGTGCTCCACGTACACGTTTCTGTTTTGTGTCGGTCATTACAAACAGTAATATGAGCTGCTTGGAGGCTTTGGAGGAACACTTGTAAATCAAGCTGGGACAACATGAGTCAGCAGGTTTTGCACTAACTTGTAGAGTCCATGCAGCTGGACAGCAAGCCGTCATGACAGGAAACAGGAGACGAACCAAATACTCAAAACGTTCCGACGCTGAAAACTAACTGAGAGCTGAAGAACGCAGCGCAGAGCGACGGCCACCAGAGGGCAGCGGAGAGCAACACCAGCCGAGACAGCAGCGCTTTGTGACAGCTCACCTGTGTGTGTGTGTGTGTGTGTGTGTGTGTGTGTGTGTGTGTGTGTGTGTGTGTGTGTGTGTGTGTGTGTGAGAGGTCATCTGGTCCTGAAGGCTGCTGCTCTCTGAGATGAAGCACTGCTGAGAGTCACAGTGAGTCGGCGAGACTTGTTGAGTGGACGGAACAGATGCTGCTGACTGGACCAGAGCAGGTTCACTTCTCCTCTCTCACCTGATTCACTCTGTCAGCGTTCACACACACACTTTGTTGAAAAACTTGTAATAGTTACTTTGCACTGCTTTCACTTCATAACCCTCCGACATCGTTTGTAATTTTACATGTTTTCAGAGGTGATTCTGATGATTCTCACACTTCAGCTGTTATTAGTCATTATTGTTGTGGTTGTCGAGCGTCAGGCTGCAGTAAACAACACAACGCAGCACTACTATACAAACTGTTTGAATGAGTCAGCAAACTGTTCTCAGAGGGAAGTATGCATGATCTCATAAGCTCATGATGCACATCACGTATCTGTTGGCAGCTTTTAACCAAAAGACATCAAAGTTTTTTGGTATTTGTAATAATGCACCTTGTTGGAAGGTTCCTTGTACATCTTCCAGCTTTAGTTCGCTCAGAAATATTCTCAACTTAATTAACTGAATCGGATCAATTTGTGAAATCAGTAGCGACGCCCGGATCTATTGAGAAGCAGAAGAGAAGCTGTGTTGTTCTGAAACTTCCCCAGAGAAGAAAAGAGTTTTCAAACTGCTGATCAGGTGAAAAAAACCCTGCGGCAACGACTCGCTTTCCTAAGTAACTGCAGAAACTAAACTTTGCTTGAGGGAAACTGGGTTCTGACACGCAAGTTTGTGTTTGTCGTTGACTCACCATGTCCACCAGCGCCACATACAGGAAGAGCCCGGCTGTGAGGGCGAATATCCACATGGAGATGTTGTCTGCGTAATGTCCGATCAAGATCCCGGTCACCATGCCCAGGTAGGCCATCATGGCCGACAACACGTTGTACAGAATGGCCTGACGCACCGTCATACCGGACTTCAGGAGCACCGCAAAGTCACCTGGGAGACGGAGCAAAGATCTGTCACAACACGAAATCCAAACATTTCTTCATGACGTTTTATTTCTTTCCTCAATTTATTAAATACGCAATATGTCATTTCTGCCACTAGGGGTCAACAAAACGCAACAGAAGACGTTGTCGGGGAGAACAGTCTGGGACTGAAGAAGAAACACCTGGAGTCTCATCAGATTCTGGTTCTGATCCAGAGACGTTTACAGACGGGAGGAGAGCTCAGAGATTACTCTTTGACGTCTGGGATTAAAAAGTGGATTTGTCTTGTCTCCTGTGGATCAGCCTGACTGCAGCAGTGATCAGGAGCCGTCGGTGGTTCTGTGACGATCTACTGAGTCTCGTTATCATAAATAAAGTTTGTGTTTTTATTAAAGGAATAGTTTGACATTTCAGACATCGTGAAGACATTTGAAGAGAGTTATGCTAACACTGATTCGACTCTCGTGTCCTTGTGGTAATATGAAGCTGCTAGAGCAGCAGCCGGTTAGCTTAGCTTAGCATAAAGACTGGAAACAGTTGGAAATGGCTAGCCTGGCTCCGTCCAAAGGTGAAAAATAATTAATAAGACACATACACATGAAAAGAACGCTGTGGTAAAGTATTTACAGGTTTTACATGCAGTGACTCTTGCAGATGAGTGTTCTGCTGAAGGTCTTACCTAACTCATGAGGCAGCTCGTGACAGAAAACAGCCACAGAAGTGCTGAGACCGCTGGACAGACCCTCAGTGAAGGCAGCTCCTGCAGGACGATGGCAGAACATTCAAATAGTCATGAGCACGGTAATATTCTTATCATGGCAACAACATCTAAGACCACGAGCGACACCCACTGACCGATAGCAAGGCCGTCGCTGAAGTTGTGCAGTCCGTCTCCCATGATGACCATCCAGGCGAGCGTGGCCACGCCGGCCTGCTGGAAGTGCTCCTCTGAGTAGGAGTGGGAGTGGCTGTGAGGGTGGTGGTTCTGGGAGTGGTGGTGGTGCAGGATGTGGTGGTAGTCGTGGTGGTGGTGGTGCATGCTGTCGGCCTGGCCCACCGTGTCGTGAAAGTGCGAGTGGCATTTGTTCTCGCAGTCCTCGTCGGTGTAGGCCGCGGCCCCCGACGCTTCGGCGTAACCCTGCGAAGAGACGACGGAGACATGCGGCGCCAGCATCGACTGCTCCTCCTCCGCCAGCCCGCCGGCGTGCAGGCTGCTCGAGTGGTCGCCGTACATACCGGCACCGTTGGTCTCCACATCTGGAGAAAGAAAGACAATAACACATTCATTGTTACTGCAGGATACTTTGATATTGGCCTCCAACAGGTACGTCTGACTGAAGATGATCATCCATCATGTCGTGACACAACTTTACTGTTCCTACATTAATTATTATCCACCGCTGGATTTTTCGTCTCACCTTCAGTCGGCTTCAGGTCGTTCTCCTCCAGAGCCGGCTGCTTCTCTGGATCCGCTTTGTCGTTCTGATCCCACTTCTTCTGGATCTGTGAGGATGGCAGGAACACCTTGTTTTTATTTCACACAACTTAAAAAAGAAACTGTCAGCGCCACTTGTTTCCACCTAACAATAAATATCACTCAATAGATGCCATCTGTTTATTCACTGACTTTCTGAATAATAAAATTCATTTCTAAGAAAAAAACAGTAGATGGATTAGTTTAGATCACTAAGTACAGATAACAGTGAGGATGGAGAGCCTGTGTTTTACAACAACCACTTCATCTCCGTTCTAAAGAAGCAAACATGAAGAGAAATCGGATCCAACTTTGACCTTCTGTTTCTTGTCTTTGTACATTTTTCCCAGCGTCAGGAAGTGTTCGATCAGAAACATGAAGTAGACTCCGCTCAGAGCCGTCAGGCCTTTCCACACCCCGTCCAGGTTCTCCTCCTCCTCGTGGTGGTGGTGATGTCCCTCAGAGAAGTTCATCATTGGATACTCGTGGTGCTGAGAGACGCCTCTCTGAGACTGAAGCACCGGCAGGTACAAACACAGAAAGGCTTGAATGAGACGAGGCGGTCGACAGCAAAACAACTGAAAAGCAGCTGGGGAACATTTACAGTTTACACCAGACGGAACCAGGTCTTTCAACACCTCCTCTTCTTTCAGTTTGGTCCGACTTGAGGAGACCTACTGCAGGTAACACACTGACTGAGACATAAGAACCTCATGAACCTGAGATCAGAAGACCCAAAAGCTACAGATCTTCAGTTCCTGAACTGAAAAATGCCGAACAGATGCAGAAGAATTATTTGCATTTTTGATCGGAGCTAAATTTAGATTCGACTCGAGAGGACGGACAACCTGAGGTGGCTACAAGACATCTGATGTGAACTTCCTGCAAACTAGAACTTCCAGTTGCAAACATCTGGTTGTCCAGTCGACTCACGTGTGGGATGAGATGAAGGAAGGCGTCGCCGCTCAGCGTGCCGACGGCCAGCGCCACCAGGAAGCTGAGGAGGAAGTTGAAGAAAACTTTGTTCATGAGCGGGATGAGGATGACGCCCAGCAGGGAGAGCAGGCTGATGACGGTGATGGAGACGAAGCCGCCGACCCACGCTGCAACAGAGCCGTCACAAACACTTCAGCTCCCCGAGACGTCCTCCACAAACATCCACATAAATCCATAACAGCGATGTGATGTCATCTCACCTGTTGTGATGCTTTTGCCACTTTCTCCACCGGAGCGCTCGCCGTGGTCGTGGTGCGAGCTGTTGTGGTCACCGTGGTGACCGTGACCGTGTTTATGGTCTGGAAATAAAAATAAAACAGACTTTGATCAGTCTTGTTTTGCCACATCAGAATACAAAACTTCCATAAAGATGATGGCTCGATAACAACGCATCACTTTTTGCCTTTTTCATATCACGCGTCTCGTGTGTTCGTCTGGATCCACGTTCACGAGACGAGTTTACGGATCTAACTGGACTCGCGTGGACGAACTGAGTGTTTCTGCAGAGTCTCCTGATCATCGCCACTGCTGGCTGCTGTCTTACTGGACCGACAAGTCTATGTTTTTTTTTTTTATTAAAGAATGAGTAGACTCCTCCCATCGATAGGCTCCTACCTATGTCGACGTGTTCCGTGGCACGAACATGCAGGATGCACGCTCCGCCATCGATCTGGTGGAGGAGGGCGGGGCAGAGGAAGCTGAAGTCGCTGACGGACACTCCCGTCTCCTGAGACATCCCGTGAGAGGAGAGGATGCTGGAGGCATCCAGACACTGGAGGCGAAACACAAACACTGAGCAGTGACACGCACACGGAGACACATTCAGGCTTTCACAGGCAGTCGTTAATTTAATCTGATTCCCTGATTACAATTTTCCATTTTTTTGTACATTTGACATTGAAACTCACAAATATCCAACATTTTATGAAATTGCTCAGCTGTACGTGAGACGCGTGTGTCCTCCTACCTCTTTGCTGTCCACACTGTTGTTGTCAGGGAGATCCTGGTGTTCGTGTTCGTGTTCGTGTTCGTGGTCGTGGACATGGTCGTGGTCGTGGTCGTGGTCATGGACATGGCGACTCTCCCGGTTGACTACTAGGTTGGCAGTTTCTGTGCTGCTGTCTTGACTCTTATTAACTTCAGGTTTCACCACCAGCTGGGTGCTGTGCGCCGCCGTGGCGTCCACCTCCTGAGACGCCGTCTTCTTGTCGTCCAGGCCGTCATGGATGTCCTGGTCTTTGGAGACTTCAGGGCTCTTTGGGAACTTTTTGGCCGGTGACGGTTCGGCGTGGACGTGTTTGTGGTGATGCGAGTCGTCGTGAGGATGGTGTTGATGGGGGCCTTCGTGGTGGGGGTGGTGATGATGATGATGGTGGTCGTGGTGACCCGCTTGCTCGTGATGTCGCACTGTGACGTTCCTGATGCGGTCCAGTCCCACGTTCTCCAAGAGACGCTTTAACCCGGCCAAAGAGATGGTGCCGTTTTCTCCATATCTGAAGAGATTCAACGTCATCAGTCGCTGCAAAAATGATACGTACAAGCCGACGTCCAGAGGAAACGTCCCTGCTGTTAATGCACAGACTTAAACTACAAAGACTTTCAATATGAAACATTTTCATGAAGGAAACTGTTTACATCTTTTATATTAACTAATAAAAATCCTTTCATGACATCTGCCAGTTTGGCTCTACTTGGTTTGACTCTGTTCTTCATGGATTTGCATTTCCACCTCAGCTGATCTACCTGCTTGAAGGTGAGTCTTTAACCAAAGACACGCTTGTCCCGAATCGAAGAGTCACCACCAACAAAGAAGCTGAACTAATTCAGTTACAAACATGTTTCATTTAATATCATGTGACCGTTACTGAAGGTCAACATCCCGTTATAACGACGTCATGGCCCAGCAGGCTCAGCAGGGCTCGTCTGACAGCAAAAAAACCTGAATGACAGTAAATTGTTTTTCTTCATTTCATTAGCTTATGGTGATGACTAACTCCCTGTTGCTACAGCTCGCAGCAGTTAAACACGGAACGTTTGCACACCTGAGGCACCTTCAGTGTGCTCAGACTCAGAAATATCAATATAGATGTAGATACGCCGTTCTGTTTTCCTTTTACTCCACACAGAAGACAATCAGGAGTCAGTAAGTGGATAAAGAATGGCACCGATTAGCAGAATTGATGATGGTATTGATATCTCTACATCTGTATTGGATTTAAAGCAACAAAATCAGAATTGTTTCCATTATATTTTCTCCAGTTCAGTGTCAGATGGTCAGGAAGCTTCACGTGGTTGTAAAGAACACTAATCTCTGTGTCACCTGTTAACGTAACTAACAATAATAAAACAGTGACTGAGTGTTAAACTGTGACGAGCTCACCTGTTGAACAGAGCCTCCAGGTGTTGTTTCTGACTCTCCTTGGCTATCTGAGAATCCACCACGGCTGACAGTGAACGCACCGCGCCGTTGGTCTCGGCGGTGGTCGTGCTGCAGTCCGAACCGGTCGACGCGCCGCCGCTGGACAAACTCACGGCGAGGAGAAACATCACGGCCGCGACATGTCGACTCTTCTTCTCACCCATCGTCTCTGAGAATTAAAAAGAAAGGGATGTTCAGAAACAACAAGATGCTTAAGAGTGTTTGTTAAGCTAAATTCAAACCAAACATGTTAAAACGTTTCACACTCACATCTGAATTACTGTGCACCATTTCTATCATCAAACACATGTATACTAATTACTTCCAACTGAACACTGAAAACAAGACTTTTTACAATAATAAAAAAGATAAAAACACTAAACTGATGAATACAATTATCACAATCACACAAAACTTTAAGCAAAAAATACAAAAACATTAACCGGGTTTAGTTTCATATTTCTGTTTGTTTATCAGCAGCATTACATCCAAAACACAACACTGTCCTCATGTAGTGGACGAGTACAGCAGTAATTAGTACTTATTGTGGTAATTAGTACATACTTAGTACAAAATGAGTGTAACTAAAATAAGAAATTGATAATTAAAGTCTAGCATTACAACATTCACAGACAAGTCTGATGTTCAAATGCACTTTAAAGTGTAAACTGAACTACGCTCTGCAGATAAAATGTCTTCTGTCTACAGTAATACAGATTATAATGAATCATCTGAAGTAAACATACACATTGTGGTCAAAGCTGACACACACACACACACACACACACAGGTCTGACGTTGCTTTCAGGGACTTCACGCAGTTACACAATGGAAAACTTTAACCAGACGACGTGTGAATGACGGATTATGGCTAATTCTGGATGTGAGATTACTACAAAACACCAATTATTAATCAAATCCGGTGTGATCACACGAAGCTGATCTCATTATCCGCCAGATAAACCAAATTACAACCCACAGACGGCGGTGTTGTGAGAAAACAGATGGACCCAGTTAGCTGGGTGAGAAAACGGTTAAAGACGTTGTCTAGTTCGTTGGATGTTGAGCCGAATTAAAGACATGAGTCTTATAAACTGGATTATCAAAAAATTCAGTCACGTTGAGACGGCTGTCATCATGTGATGTGATATTATATTAAACTTAGACGTTTTCTGAATGGGGTCTGGCGCGCGGCTCATACAGACGCGTGTTTGCGGGTGGCTGGAAACAGCTACATGAACTAAACGAGGCGCTCATCTTCAGCAGGAGCAGAGACGGTGTTACTGAGCAGCTGCCGGTGATACTGACACGGTCGATGCTCCGCCGCCTCCCCGGGTTCTGACGGTGTGTTAGCCGCGTTAGCAGCGCTGCTAGCCGCTGTTAATCGTCAAGTTTGTCGGCGGATGCTGACAGATGGCTCCGGCCAGGTGGCTGCGGCCCGGGCTCGCGGCTCGGGCCTCGTGCTGCTGCCGGGACTCGACCTCAGCTCACGGCCACCACAGACACATCCAGTCCGTCTGTACCGGCCATGTGTGTCCGTCTTCTCCCAGAAACACACACACACACACGCTGGAGGTAAACAGTAACACGTTGGGTTTCTGCGCTCTGCACCAGCCCGGTGCCGTGTGCACAAAGACGGAAACCCGGAAACTGGAGCCAGCCGCCGCCGCCGTGCGGAGCCGACACGCTGCACCTCCGCCCGGACACACACACCAACACAACACGCTCCTACACGCCTGGAACACAACTCACTGTGGTCGTAAGTGCTGTTCGGATCCGCTCCGGGTGTTGTGTGACGGCTTCACGGTGCCGCTCGGTCCGCTCTGGTACTGAAGGCGGATGGATGTGGTTTGTGTGCTGCCTCCACTGCCCGTCGGAATTCTGAGAGACGCTCTGCAGGGTGTGGAAGGAGGGAGGATGTAAAGCTTCCCAGAGCCCTGGAGGGGCGGATAAAGTTTGTGTTTGATAAAGCTTTGTTAGGCCCCCAGCGCATACTTTATACCTACAAATGAAACAGGTGACTATTTTTGTTTAATTAGTATCTTATTTTTAACTCGTGTTGGCAAAACAGACTTTGTGTTATGTAAGTCCTGTGAGTGCCATGTTTTGAAAAACTGAAAATAGAGGAGATTAAAATCTGAAGTACGAGAGCCATATTTAGAATAAGTTTATTTAACCTCTCTTAGAATAAAATAGTATTTTATTACTGGTCGGTAAAGATAAAGAAAGACTTCACATTTTGTACTTTAAATTCTTCCTTTATGTGTCGACTCATCTTCAGGACTCGTCTGTCAACAGCTGTCTGATCTCTTCAACACATTTCTGCACATACATGTTGGATCTTTGGGCCGGGAACAGGATCTTGATGTCAGGATTGTTCTGGTTCTTACTTGTAGACCTTCTTTTAAAGGTAGAAACAGAAGACAGCATCTTCCCGGTTCTTTCTAATTCACACGTGGGGTATTTACTGATGTATATCATGTTGAAGAACAAGGCATGATCTGTATTTCAGCCATTTAAGCAAAAACAAATCCAAGAGACACACTGAGTTGGAGACGAGGGGACCGGAAGCACAAAAATGTGAACTTATTTGCATGTTATAGGACTTCTTCCTCAGTCAGGTAGCTGTGAGACGACTGCTTCGAGTGAACGATGGGAGCCGATTGTTTTGTCTTTCTTTTTTTTAAATGTATAAATTAGGTCAAGATATGTGACACATATGTTGGATACAGTCATCATCATCACTGATCATCAAGAAAAACTGCATGTAGAGAGCTGAGACTGCTGTGTGTGATGCAGAGCAAGCACCAGAGGAGGTGGGAGGATGTTTTGTCCCAGCAGTACCTGAAGGCACCACGGGAGGACTGGGAGCAGATGCTGCTGCTGTGCAGGACAGTGGTGCAGATCAGAACATGTGACTGGGCTTTCATAGCATGTGACGGCACCGCCAGTGTCCAGGTCTGTGGGAAAGAAGAGGGGAAGGGGATTAATTCAGAAGGACGTGGAAACTCAGAATTAGTTTGGAGTCCTGGGAAAGATTCATGACTCCCTCTGGTTAAAGGTTTGAGCCCTCAGATCACCTGTCTGGTAAAACACATGCGGGGAGTGATGGTGAGGAGGCAGAACCAGGGTCCAGTTCTGATGGGCTCAGAGGAGCTGAGGCGTTCTTAATTAAATTACTTTTATTTGTGTTAACGATACAAAATAAGCCAAAAGAAATGTGTTTGCATTCAGAAGTTGGGCTGTTCAGAGGAGGATGATGGTTCTGGAGGCCCAGTTCTGCCATTTAAAGAAAGAAAAGATGATGAAAGTTTATCCTTGATAAAGAAATATATATAATTTCCCACAGTAAACATTATTATGAGACAAAGAGCAAAAGAGAAAGGGAAAAGGCCATGATTGTTATATAAATTATGACTTTTTATTTAATCATTTTGACTTTTTAAGTCTTGATTATTCAGCCTGAGGCTTTGTTTTACAAAGAAAGATGAAAACAAAGTTGTAAAGTTATCTAGATCAGTTTCAGACTGAAGGGAAACAACATGGTGTGTTTGAGCTGCACGTCTGTTCCAGAGGGTAAACATCTGGTCATACAGTTGCAGCCGTTTGACATTTTGCACACCTGAGTCACACTCGGATCTGTTTCCTGCTCACAGTGTTCTCAGTAGTTTCACCTTCAGGACAAAAATGTGTAAATGTAAATATGAGTTCTTCATGTGGATTGTTTTAAAAGGTGCAATATGTGAGAACTGGCCACCTGTTGAATACCTGCAAATATAGCTGCTAACTGCTGCTAGCGCGAAAGCTCAGTTGCTAGAATGCTGAAAATGCAACTGAGGCTTTTTTGTGAATGTATATGAGTCAAACCTTCATGTAAAAGCATAATTACAACGAAAGAGACACTTTTAAGATTTACTTTATTTTTGTTTTTGGCTCAAACTTATTTTCAGTGGAAGTGCTGCGGGCACTTTTATGCTAGCATCAAAATCTCTATTTTTAAACCACTAAGAAGGCTCGACACAACATGAAACGTTGCTGGTAGCACCTCCAGGGTGCAGCCAGCGGTCGTATCAGCTGACTGTCACCAGACTGGATGTTAGAAGCATCGGGGGAGCGTTGGTGTCGTCTCATATCGGGTTTTCACCGCTTGAGGTACAAAATGGCTAAAGGCTAGCTGGTTAGCATGCTAACTTCAGCAGATATCTCTGCAACACAACCATAATCAAAATGGACTTTTCTTCATATTCTGTTGATTTTGAAGGCTTTAAATGAATCATTTGTACATATTAAAGGGTAAAAATTCTTCTGGTGCAGTGTAACATGTCCTGCACTCACAGTAACTGCACTGGAGTCAGCTGGACGCGTCAGCTGTGATAAAAACACTGAGCCTAAAATCAGCTGCCGCCAGATCTGTAATCAGACGCGCCTTCAAAACAAACAGTGGCTCAGTCAACATGTGATCTTATTTTGCTCCCAACAAAAAGGAATTAAATCCACTTCAGGCGCCTCAGCAGAAGTTTTAGATGTGTTGTTGTTGTAGTTTATACTGAATGTAAGAGTGATACGAGGCGAGCGACGCGTTCTCGTCAGCGATCAGGTGCTCGTCGTCTCCTCGGGAGGTTCTGGCTGCATCAACACTGGACTCAGCTAATGTTTACCAGGATTTGTGTTAATGACCAACCTGGGCTGGGTGACACATTCACACTGACGGGCCTCAAGGCCAAACACACAGACCGGACCAAACCAGGTGGAGTTCTGTGGGGAAGAGAGGCGACTGAAGCCGGGTTAAAGGATCAGTCTGCTGTTTTTATTTACAGACAACACATGTTTTGTTTAGACTCAAGCTTGGTGACAGTTTAATCTCTCCACATATAGATTGTGTACGTCAGCGCTGACCCTCACAGCGGCTGTTGGTTAAAGGTCACATCAGTATTATTTTAATGCAGATAAATCATTTAAACAAAGAATCCACAGAGCTCATGGAGAGATTCAATCATTTCAAAATGTTTGTCGGCCGATAATATAAAACCACATCTGAGACCAAAGCTTTGATACCTGATTACACACACACACACACACACACACACACACACGCACACACACACACATTTGGTTGCACTTTATAATTTTTATCATATCATCAAAATAAACAATGATATATATTAAAATGACACATTTATAGTCAATTAAACTTAAGTCAATCATTCCTTCACTGTTAAAAGCAACAACACACTTTATAAACGACTGTTTAATGGAAAGTTGCAGTTAATGTTCATAAAACTTGAAATGGTTGATGAATTCTGTGCAGTTCATTTATAAACCGTCAGATAAATGTGATGAATGTTTTATGAAGCACTCCTTCTCAGCCAGTCTCTTGTGATGATGTGATCTGTAAAGAATCGGCTCGACAGCAGTGAAGCTGCTGGACATACAGGCTGAACCTGGAGGTCAAGGCCCCCCCGGAGAGTTCTCCATCTCCCCTCTCAGATGTTCAAAAGAAGCCGAGGGCTCATCTCACCCAGCCCTCAAGAACAATATTGGTTTAGGCCTCAGCCGCGGCTGCTGGTCGGGCGTGTTTCTGCCTCTGGACGGTGTGAACTGCAGCTTAACTTCAGGCTGAATAATCTTCACACAGCAGCGTCGTCGTCTGTCAACATGTTACTGATTTAAAAATGTATCAGGCGTCGAGTCCTGTGCTTAAATCTGACTTCTGAGGTGAAGGAGTATTTTCATTTCATACTACAGTTTAAATTAAACATCAGCAGTCGATCATGTGGCTTAATGTGCTGCACTGACTATAAAACAGCGTCGCCGCTCAGATGAATGAATGAAGTCTTTTATTTTGAGATTTAAGTAATTCTTTAATAACAGTTAATAATGCGGCGTATAAAAGCCTTTAAACATCTGAGTGCTTCCTGATGATTCTGTTCTCTGAGGTTCTTTAAAGTTGCTTCATCAGATTCAGTAGAATTGATTAAAATCGTGATGATTCGACTGTCAGATGTTGTTCTTTGTGTATTTTTGTCCATGTTGTCCATTTTTCTTTTCCTTTGAATTATTTCCAAGTGATTAGTGGAGAGGCATCACAGTTCTGTAGACCACATCCAATATTTGTTTAAAAAGTACTTTTACAGCCGTCTGTTTGCAGAACATTAGATTAAACCAACATTTTACAAAATGTGTGATGAGTAATGATCAGTCAGAGTTCAGCTGGAGGCTTCAACCGCCGACACGCTCCAAACACGTCATGAACGAGCTCATGAGTTCCTGTACGGATCAATATTTTATACATCAGACACATGAGAAGTTCATCAAACAACCCGACAGTATAAAGAGTGTAAAATACAGCCGAGTACAGATGTTGAAAAGCTTGAAGACCTTGAAAACATCCACGGGCTGATTATTATCATGATTGTGGAAATAAATCAGGAATAAAGTTACGATAATGAATATATAGAATAAATGTGACACTAAAATATGGAGGACGGGAGAAAAAACATTGTACAAACTCAAAGTGAGATACTTCTTCTCAGTCATCTCTGATGAGACCGTCTCCTCCTTGTTTTTCTTTAATGTCTCCGGTTCTGGAGGACGATGGTCGAGTCTCTGAGCTCGTCCAACACGATACTTCCACAAACTGTAGAGTATTTACAGCAGCTGAGACTGAGCACGAGTTTATTTAATACTCTGTCACTGCACTTCAGTAGGTTTTGATGGTAGTGCTGGATGAAGTTGCTGGTTTGAGGCTTTACATGTAAGAACGCCTCTTAATTGATTCACAGGAAGAAAAACACGGCTGGAAATGTATTTTTGTGTTTCTTTAAATAGTTAAATATCATATCACATTCAGTTTGACAGGGTTTTGATCTAAAAGGATTTCTTTCATGGCGTCTTTATGTAAAAACAGAGCTGTCAGGTGTTCTGACAGGCTCACAGCGTCACATTCATCACAGAGAAGCAGGATGACAGCAACAGTCTGGAATATTCTCCAACCAGTGAGACGAGTCCGTCCTCGGCTGTCTGTCCTGCCTGGTGACTGCAGAGGTTCTTTAAATGTCCACAAGGGGGCGACGCTTTACAACACAACGCCTGACTGAAGCATGATGGACATTTCTGGGAGAGGTGGATATTTTAGATCAGACACCAGGAAGCTTGTTCCTCAGACGGGGAGCCGCGAGAAGCAACGAGTCGATTATTCCTGCTGAGAGGTCGTGGAAAAGGAATAAGGGAGGATGGAGCAGCATCGACCAGCTGGTTGAGTTCATGGTGTCAGCAGTGGTTTTGTTTTAGCTTTATGTTTTTATAATGGGGGGGTTGGTCAGGTTGGCCACCATCTGACAGTGTCTGTTTGGAAATGAGACTTTGTCACGAACTGCACCTTTAAAATGAGGCAGGCCAGCAGCAGGAGTCAGACTAACACTACGTTTCACCTGAGCAACCGTCTCAGTGTCGGGTCGTTAGCATGTTGAGTGCAGGAAAAGAATATTAAAACAAACACGTGTGGGCGGATAGTTTCAGCTGAACGCCAGCGTGCCGTCTCTCACATGATAAAACCTGTTGTTCCTCTGAACCAACACTGCCGGTGTGTTCAGCTGCTGGTATCTGAATAATAATGAAGTCGGTGACACGGCGGTCTGACCGAGCGCCCACTCGCCTGCACGTCAGTCCAGCCAGTGAAGGAAGAGGAGGTGTAGACAGCAGGCCTGACTGCGTTTTAAAATGAGCTGTTTTTTGAACAGAGTTTGGTCTGATGACAGCTCAGCCGGCCTGATGAACGTGTTGCCGAACACACACAGTTTTCCTGTCGGTGTTGATTGGTTTGTTTAGCAACAAGCTGAGCTGAAGAGCAGATCATCCGTCCACATCCGCCCCCGCGGACCGACTGACAGGCGTCTGAACATGTAAACTGATGTTTCCTGGATCAGAACCAGCGTCCACACAGAAAGCGCCGGTGTTTTATCTGTTGCTCAGGTTTTGGATTCCACTCCTACAAGAAAGTTTGAGGACCAGGCGTTTGAAAATTATGTCTTTTTTTTTAATGATTATGCACGTCAAGAAAAAGAGTCAAAATGTCGAGAATGAAGTTGATTCTTCTGGTCCGTCTAATACAGTAAGGTTAGCGGCTGACAGTCATGAGAGCGGCCCGAGTCTACAGACACACAGGATGTAGGACACAAAAGATGTACGAGTATAAAATCCAATCCAAAAGAAGATGAGCAGACGTGTCACAAAAGGCCGACAGGTGAAGGGAGTTTAGACAGAAACAGAGAACAAACAGGAGGACATGAGGGCCGGAGACAGACGCAGGATAACAGGAGGGACGACAGGATGAGAGCTGAACAGACGGACCGACAGAGAGCCAGCGAACAACACAAACAAACCTCTCGAGGGAGATGAGAGCAGGTGGAGAGACACAGGTGAGGGAAAAGAACAGAAAAACACCAGAAACAGGGACGTGGATGATGAGCTGGAAAACACTGGAAGGAGGGAAAGTCCAGTGAGGAGGTGCAGTGCAGGTGAAGGGCAGGACTGATGAATCTGATTGGACTCAGGTGAGGAGCAGAAGAGACCAGGATGAAACACACACGATAAAACTAAGATCAGCTTCGTCCACATCAGGCCTTCTGTCGAGGCGATGTTTAACGTCGTCTCTAAAGGTCGACTTCAGTCTTGAAATGTCAACGTCCTCCTCGTCTCAGTTTTCCTCTCGTCCTCGCTCTCCAGGGCAGCAGAGGAGGAATCAGGTATGTGACAGCTGACATATTGAAGGAAGATATTATGATAACTTACATTTAGTTAATTCAAGCAAATGAACTTTACTCAAGCCGACTTTTAAGACTCAACATGACAGGAATACAAAAACACGACGTAAAGAAATAATACCTTTGAGTCGTTTGTTCTGCAGGTTTTGATTATAAACCAAAGTGTCGGACAGACGACAACATGGACTTCAGACAGTTTTGTACACTAGCAGGTTATAATAACGTCTTCAGACGCTCTCAGCTGTCATTTAGTTAAAGTTTCAGGACTGTGTTTTGCACGATTGTGACGCCATCATGTTCCCAAAAGTCTGTTCATGAAACGACTGGAGCTGGTTCACTCTGATCTGCAGTTTAAAAACAAGTGTGGTCCTTAAATCTGAACAGACCGCGACTGAAATGTGGAAATATTCTTTTAAATACCCGAAAACAATAAATTCACACAATCACGACAGAAAAAAGCCATAAAACAAAAAACCTCTGGTCTGCTTCATCAGCCTCACACACAGCTGAGGGGAAACATAAAAAAACTAGTGGCTGAGCTCATCACAGGAAAATATGTAAAAAGAAATCTGTTGGACCTTCATCTGGACCGAGCCAGAGAGCAGAACCAGAACAGCAGCTGTGCATGTTTTGTGGAAACTGCGGTAACCACGGCAACTGCTCTGCACCACACACACACAGAGCTGGGGCGGGTCAGAACTTTTCTAATAATCAATGAACAATGAGAGGATGAACGATGTGGTGGAGCTGAACCCGAACAGAACTTCTGACCACAACAAGTCGTCGTGTTCTGCTGTGAGGTTGAACTTTCTCACCCTGTTTGACTTTTTTTCTTTTTGAATCTCTTGTTTTTTCGAGGCTTCATGAACTCATGAAGACAAGAAATGAAACAGAAGTCAAAGTCGAGGCCGAAGAAGAAACGAGTGGAGACACAGTGAGGAGGGACGAGAGGTGGAGCTGATCCTGATGGCTCAGGCTCAGCTTCCTGCTGCCCAGGGATCACTGAAATAAATAACAGAAGGTGGATTTCTTTTAATTCTACTTAGGAAAATCTCCGTCGTATAAGCTATTTATTTTCACTAACCCTCCTCCTCCATCACCAAGCCGTAGATCCAATCAGACCCAGAAAACTCTTTTTCTTAATTAGATTTCTTCTTTTTGTTCTTAAGAGAAACATGTTGATGTTTCAGTGAGGTTTGAATAATAATCGTTGAATGTTACAAACTCTCGGATGTCTGGATGGTTCTGGATGGTTCTGGACGGAGATAGTCAAACAGAAAGAGCTGAAATTAGAAGTTTAACAAAAAGCTTCTTAATCCTTTTTAAAGCTGGATCAGAAAACATTGATGCTTTATCAAGATGAAGAATGAAACTCGTTCTTTACGTTGTTTATCCTTGAGATGCACAACATGTCACACAACATGTCACACAGCATGTCACACAACACGTCACACAACATGTCACACAACGCGTCACACAACGTGTCACACAACATGTCACACAACATGTCACACAGCGTGTCACACAACGTGTCACACAACATGTCACACAACATGTCACACAACACGTCACACAACATGTCATTTTTTTTCTCAGCAGCTGATGAAGAAACTTCTGACTTGTGTCCATGAACTCATTACAGTCATTGTATCTGCTGTGGTTCAGTAAAACTCTGATTTGTCTCGTGTTTGATCGCAGCTCTTGAAGCTTCATCATGAGCTTTATTATTCACATTAATGAGACCAGCGAGAAACAAAGCAGAACACAGTCGGCTGTCGTACTGAACATCAGGAGAGAGTGTTCGACCCGTCTCCTGCAGAGGGAGGAATATTCCAAACAGACATCTGGAGCAGGAGTTTCATCACATCCTGTCATGCACATTTCATCACATACATCATATTAGAGGCCTTAAAAGGAAAGTTGATGAAACTCTCAGACACACAGTAAAATATTTCTGTGTGAAACGCTGCAATCGTCTGTTATTTTAACGGGCAGCTCGTCATCAAGACGGATCATCAGAGTCGAGACAAAGCAAGAGAGAGATTAGAGACGGCTGGTGAATGAGGGAGCAGGAAAGGGGAGGCAGGTAATCTTAGATGGAGCGCAGGTGTGTTTGAGTGCAGCTTTGCAGCGGCCACACAGGGGCAAAGCAACATGAGGCAGTCATCTGAGACGCTGCAGACGAAATATGGAAGTTACGCCAGAAGCAACGAAGTTTGGGTTCAAATAACGACGTTGCTCGTGTAACTACAATTACACGTGTACTTACATCATGTACGTGACTTCAGTTATGTCACAGCCATGTTAGCTTCTCCAACAGGCTAACTGCAGTGTTAGCTTCTCTAACAGGCTAACTGCAGTGTTAGCTTCTCTAACAGGCCTCGTTGGTTCAGTACGTGGTTTAATTTATCCACATCCATCCCCAACTGGCTCCCTGCAGAAACTTTTATGCACTTTATACAATGTTGCCTGACTTCCTCCTTTGATGTCAATAATAACTACGTCCACTAGAGGTCGCCATCTAGCGAGATACATAAATATGTGTCGCACCTGGTTGATTTTTCTGATGAGGACGAAGGCAGATGTGCTAAACTCTGCCAGGTTGTCGCGCTCTGACATTTGAACACATTTAACTGTGTTTCTGTTCGACTCCAACAATGAACTCAGTTTTCTCAACAGCTGCTGAACTAACACACTGTGTCTCTGACCTGACTTGATGTTTCCTCAAAGTTTTCAGTTTGAACATGTTGTCAGAGCGAGTGGTCACACTCCAAAGTCCTTGACTGGCTGATGGGCGGTGACTCCACAGCTGTCGGTGTCGTTTAGTCTGCTGATCTGAGATGAACAGATTCTCATCAACCCCTCTGACACGAGCGAGTCGACGTCACTGTGCTGTGAGTGTCTCAGCCTTTATTCCATCAGGACATGTCTGTGCTTTAATGAGACACTTCCACGTCTCCTTCAACAGCTGTCTCACATCTCGTGTCACTGGCTGGTTAGCATGCTAAAGTGGATCTATAGAGACATGCATTCAAAGTTAGCATCAATGAGCCAGAGGCATTAGCTTCTACAGCATTAATGTTAGCTTCTCAAACAAGCTAACATTGTTTGTTGTTTGTTGTTTAGCCTGTCAAAGATGCTAACAACAGTGTTAGCTTCTTTTACAGGCAATCGTCAGTGTTAGCTTCTCCTGCAGGCTAACATCAGTGTAAGCCTCTAAAGCAGGATATCGTCAGTGTTAGCTTCTCCAGCGTCAGTGTTAGCTTCTCCAGCGTCAGTGTTAGCTTCTCCAGCGTCAGTGTTAGCTTCTCCAGCGTCAGTGTTAGATTCTCTTGAAATGAAAATGAGAAATCGCGAGACCCGACCAGTCACTGCGTGTCCGACTGTGACAGAACACCTCATCACAGGTGAGGTAGTGATGTCACTGAGTAAATGACACGTGTGCCTGCAGAACAGAGCCAATCAGAAAAGAGCCGTTGAAAAAATAAGGCCCGGCCTTAAAACACCTGCTTTCAGAATGGAGTTTGGTTTACCAGCCTGTCCACTGGACCTGCTGTCATGATAACGAGGCACTTAAAACTGAGCTGACCTGCCTTTTAATAATGAACCTTGTAAACAATATAAAGTGACGATGGGAGCGGAGCTGCGTTCACCTTCGCTCAGCTCGGAGGCAACAGTCGAGTAATTAAACACAAGCAGCACTGCAGCCACAGTGGGCAGCTTATAAACAGCTAAATAAAATGTCTTCAAGAATCTACATTTACCACCGAGTGGCTTTACCCAGATGGGCCGTGAGCTCCACGCCGGAGTGTGATGTCGCTCTGAGGATCATAAAGGAACCTGATCGTGTTTCTGTTCAGTTCTCTGACACGTCGACAGCCATCAACATGTCTGAGGGGGCATTTCTCAGCCCAGAGTGAGTCTGGTTCTGATTCAGTTTACCAATCTAAACATCCCCGAGGGGCCGACAGATGCAGAGACAGCACTGTTGAATTCTTTTTCGAGGGGCCGTTATCACCGAGCAGCAGCACTCGGTGTTTCTCTGAGCCGTTGATGCAGCTCTCCAACCGTGTCATCACCAGGCAATATTTATTTCTCTGATCCGTGATTACGACGTGGGCGACTTGTTTCTTATAGGTCAACACTGAATTGACTTCGGAGCTCGTCGGGGGGGGTTCAATCAATAAGAGTGGCTTTGGTAAGGCTGCTCCCTGATCCGTGGCTCAGCTAAATCGATTGTCACCAGGAGGAGGATCCAGAGGGAGCTGGGGGGTGGAGGTTTTGGGTGGTGCTGGTGTGTGCGTGTGTGTGTGTGTGTGTGTGTGTGTGTGTGTGTGTGGAGGTTCGGGCTCTGCTGGTGTGATTGAAGGATTAAATCTGCTGGTTTCAAATCAGTCCACTTCATTAACAGATCGACAGGCTGATTGAGTCGGAGTCCGAATGATGATCAATGAAGCGCAGCGGAGAGCACTGTACGCCCCCACGGGGAGGGAGAGCAGAGGATGATGGGAAACAGCCTGCGCAGGGTCGGGTGCGTTTGAGGACAGACAGCCGAGGCGGACGGAGGAAACAAAAACAAACATCAGAGCTGTGTGGCATGTCGGTGAAATGAAATGACGGATACGTTGCTGTGGAGTCGTTTTCAGCCAGCTGACGTAACGACTGACTCTCAGCAAGCTGCAGCAGAGATCCCTCCGCCTCCTCCCAGAGACATCCTGAGGGAATTCCAGGTCAGATGAAAAATATAAACTCCCTCCAGTGGTTTGTTGCTCCTCCCTGAGGTTTACTCCCAGATGGACGAGAAGGGAAACCTCCAAAGGAAGGCCCTGAGGAGGCGTCCTCATCAGATGCCCGAACCTTAACACAACCCCGTCCACCTCCCTTCAGAGGTCAGAGGTCGCTCTAACGTTTCAGAGGGAGTTTTAGTGAGTTTCCATAAATTAAAATGCGTCTTGAGCTTTGGAGACGAGCGGTTTTTATTCTGTTCGGATGCAACTTTTCCGATCCGATGTCGGGCTCCATCTGCTCTGTGCTGAGAAATGCTTCCGGGACGCATCTGAATACATCCATCAGTTCGTCTCCACAGCTCAGGACCGAGGGTAGAGCATCGACTGGTAAATCACAAGCTTTGTCTTCCAGCTCAGCTCTCTGTGAAGCACATGGCTGCAGTACAGCTGACGCTGCAGCCGCCGGCCCGTCAGCCCTCGCTCATGATTAAGACCCTGAGACACTCGAGCTGCGTCGCTTGGGGCAGTAACTCACTCCCGACCCGGAGGGAGCCATCGACCGTTCTCAGGCAGACCACCACGGCCTCGGACTCTGAGGTGCTGACTCATCCCGGCAGCTTCAACCCGTCCTGCATCAGGCTGAAGATCAGGGTCTGATGAAACCAACAGAACCACGTCAAAGATGCATTTCTCAGGTTCACAAACCGGGCGCTCCTCTGGTTTTTTCCCTCGGCAACACCTTGAGATCCTGTTGCAGCAGCGACCCTGTCGGAGTCCAAGACGTGCCGAGAACACAGACGCAGCTTTTCATTCACTGGATCAGAGGAGCAAACAGAGTCTCAGCTCGCCGACTTCATCTCTTAATACTGAGTGTATTTCCTCATCAAACAGAGATGGTCGAAAATAACAGCTTGAACAGACTTATTTTAATATGAACGTTTGAATTGAAGTTTTTTCTTCCAGATACTGGTGTAAAAACAGACTGTGGTGACAGTAGAAGTTCTGATCCAGCTTGTTTCCTCCAGTACAGTAACAGAGTTCAGGCTCTGACATGGACTCAGAGCATCAGAGTAAAAAGTCTCCCTCTGAAGGACATTTGTGCTCAAAGCTAACTGAAGCTCACGTCATATCAACAGAATTCAAAGACTATTAAAGTTAAAGGTAGAATCAGTAGGATTTGTCCCAGCTGTTCCTGAACGCACCACAAAGACAGTTGATTGTTGAGTCTCATTCCCAGGACGTCAAATAGACACATGTTGGGTTGGTAAAGCGTCCCGAGCAGCAACAAAGAGAGAAAATCAGAAACTCTCTGCAGATACGAGACACTAACACGCCTTTTCTCCACATTCCAGCCTCCCTCTCTGT
>JARJLU010019942.1:0-59889 GCA_030272975.1 Sparidentex hasta | reverse complement strand
TAATAATAAATTGGAATAAAATACTATACTATATGATTTGAGGGCTGTACAACAACTCACTCATAAATACCAGCCACCCAAATATGTTACTTTATAACAAGATCCATGGTTTATTCACTGAGAAATTAACCAAAATGTAGAAAAAAAAGAGTCTATTCTGGACTGGGACCCATCCTCCACCCAGACTTAAACCAACGGCCAACTGCCTTTATCCAACCAATACATTGCCTCTCGTCTGACACGTTCGACTGAAAAATTGCATTAAAACGTACAGACGGCCAATGGCCAGCAGCCCACATTGTCAGACAGCTGAACACACTGAACGGATTTGTTCCCAAACTCGTCTCCCCAAACGCTTCAGATGGCCAATGGATGGCCCGATGTGTTTCAGGCTTTAGTGTCTTCCTGTTGACAAACCAACCGACCAACCGACACGGGTGAAAACACAATATCCTTGGCAGAAGTAATAAGCTCAGAGGTTTTCAAGCTCATAGAGCTTATTCTGCAACTTAAGGGGACGAATAGATGCAATTTGAGTCTCAATCCTTCTCAGACTCACATCTGAGTGAAATATAAACACAGAGGCATAAATCACATTGATATTACTCGGCGTGACTTTCTGATGATATAATTATCTCTGATGTCAAAGAGATAATTCAGGATAATTTTAAGTTCTCTTCAGTATGAAAGTATTAGATAGTTAACTGAACATCCATGCAAAAAGAGGCTGCTAGTAGCTAATTTAGCATCATTCCAAATACTGGCATAAAACGACCTGTAGCCAAAAGCTAACTAATCTAAAATATTTCTACCAGAGCTTCATGTCTGGGGTTGGCAAGTGTAAAACATTTTCAGACCGGTTTGATATGATACCTGATCGGACTGGTAATACCGAATTTCTCAGGTAGCTGTTGTATGTGATTAACAACAGAAACATGAAAGTCCATGAATGGGAGTGTAGCAGCACTACAATCCATCAAATCAGCTGTGAAAAGTTGTGTATTTCTCACAACAATAATGCAACTTAACTTTCCTTGTTCTGAAGTTAAACATCAGAGACTTCAGCTGAGTGAAACTGGAGAAAAGATGACGGAGGCAACATTTCAAGTAACCCACACACGTGAATCTTTCAAATGTGTTAAAAGTCTTGTTGAGAAATTAAGGATTTTTGTCCACTGAAACGCTAGAGGGCTTTTAATTGGAAACAGAGCAGATCAATGTAAGTGCAGGTATGTGTCATGTTCTATGTTAAAAAGGTGATCAAGCATTTTTGCTCACCTTTGGCATCCTTGAAGAAGGACAAAAAATGCCTCACTGTGGCCAGTCCGGATCTCTTAGACGTTTGATGAACCCAGGCCAAGATTTTTGTTTCCGGACCAAAGCCTTGAGCATAACCATGTTTAGGCTCGGTGTGTTTGAACTTGTTGAATGTTTGCGGAGAAGTTTCTCTTCACAATCAACCCGCTGAATCCTCTGATCACAGGACTGTTTCTCTAAGCATCAAAGGATCGGTCTGCTCACAGCTAATAATAACCCAGTTTATTCTCTCTCTTATGAAATCTGCTGTGGTCCAGAGGTAGACTGTGGCCAGAAGGATTGCGGGTAGCTTTTCAATCAGACTCTGCAAATTTCAATCAGTGTTAAAATGGTTCCTGTTTGAAGGTTAGAAACGCAGGAACCTTTCTAGAAACCTTTTTAGGAAATCAGGAACTACCTCAGTTCCTGAGGTCGGATTTTCTGATAAGAAGAAAATGCCCGCTGAGCAATTCTTCAAACACAAACTTAGACAGACTGTGAAGTCGAATGCCTTAGTAAAAGAAGAAAGAAGATGAAAAAGTAGTCAAAGATCTCAACAGTCGTACTGTAGTAAACGATTAAGAACAACAATTTTGGTCTCACTTACAGATGAAGTGATAAACATCGATTATCTCATTACAGTTCAATGTTGTTGACACCTTAGGTTTTGGTAGTCATGTAGATGCCACTAGAAATACACCATCCACCCAAACACTGTTGTGGACCAGGTACACCCCGTTCTTCTCTATTTTGGCACCTCAGTGGTGGAATGAACTCCAGACCAATGTCAGGACAGCGGAATTACTCTCGACCCTTCATAGCACGACTCCTACTCTATCGACGTTATGCGATATGTTGCGGTTTCTCTCCTGTGACACATGCACTTATTGTAAGTTACTTTGGACAAACGCGTCTGCTGAATGTAAATGTAAATGTTATGGCAACGGCACTTCCTGATGGCGGGACCCTCCAGCGGGACAATGTTCCCTTCGACACCTCTGCTATGGCGCAAGGAACGTGACAAAGAGTTCAAGAGTTCGTCATGGCCTCCAAATCCCCCAGATCCCAGTCTGATCCACGGGACCCATGGGATGCATCAGAACAAGTCAAGAGAGTAAAAAAGGTTGACTGGATAAAACTGGATTCAGCTGTCAACAATTCGAATGCAAAATGATTCTTGTTTGGCATCAGTGGACGGCATCCTCAATTATCTATATTGTTGCATGTGACTACTTTTTCATCATTTAAATTCCCCTTTTATTGTGAAAGTTCTTCCAATACTTGGACTACCACCGTCTACAGAGTAAAAGCTGCATCTTTTCAATAAATGAACATTACAACAACAAAACAGTTATCCATGTGGAGTGCCTTACATGTGTGTTGTAGTCCTCAATATTATTGTTTCCACATGGCAGTTTTAAGATACGGCATTTATTTACTGTCGGACACACCTTCTCAGAGTTGGACGGAAAAGTTGGCAGTGCCTCCTCAGATCTTGTCTGAATAACTGGACTTGCTGTTAAAGTTAAAGGGATAGTTTGTGTTTTTTGAAGTGGGGTCATATAAAGTACATACCTATAGTCTGTCTGTTCCCTACCGTAATCACCGATCAGCGCAGCCTCAGTTTACTTCAAACTGAGCCTATATTTTGGAGAAGTTTAGAGTCGACTATAGATATGTACTTTGTATGACCCCACTTCAAAAAACACAAACTATCCCTTTAATATCTATTGCTGCAAATGTTGGCGTCAGGTGAGAATGGATAATCTGATTATTAATGTTTTTTTTGATGGAGACCGGTGGACTTTTCCAGCGGATTTTGTGCCGACCAAAACCAGCTTTGTGTCATAGGAGGTCAGACCATCTCCATCCATGATCTTGGCATCAGAAACAGCTATTTCAAGACAAACTATGACATTCTCCTCACCCTAACCAAGTGGATTCTGTATCTAACCCAAAAATGACGCACATAAAGTTGCAACATGCAACTTCCTCAGGTCATTCCTGAGCAGTTTTTCTAGCTTGGCAGGGCCCAGTCTCCTGCTGGGGGCCCAGTGCCGCCGTTTTAGAGCATCCTGAATTTCCAGTTCAAGACATACATTTGAGTTTTTGGGTGGTTGTTTTTTTTTTTTTCATGTACTTGTGGCTTCAGCTTTTCCTTTCAGTTTATCATCCACTGTGGTGCACCCCCATAAATCTCAACAACTATTGGATGGATTGTGATGATCCTGTTTCCCTCAGGACGAACTATAATAACTTTGGGGATCTGCTCATATCTCAGAGCAGTCAGACCTCATGGTAGTCAGACATCAGGTCAAGTTAAGTCTAAGATCCATCTTTGCTGTGATTCACTGGCTTAGACACAGTCAGTATTTACGAACATAAACAGCTTCCTGTCCAACTCGACTAATCCGAGCGGGCTCAGCTCTAATCTGTGTTATCAGCCGGCGGGGGGGGGGAATGTCTGGCATCGCTCCACCGTCCATGTTGTGGGAAACCCATCACAGAAAATAAAGAAATGACAAGTGTGTTTAACTTCCTTAACTCCTAAAAACTCAGCGACGGAGGACCTGAAACATCGCAGGCCAAATATTTAGAATATGAAGAAAACAAAAATATTGTGTTGAAAAAAAATATTGTTGTCTGAAGGTTTTCTGGAAATGGTTTCTCACCATCAACCACACTGGGACACTTCTTTCACGGCTAGTCCGTCTAAACTGAAAATGAAAAGGACTATATCGGATTTTTAGACGTTTGTGATTAATTTGCACAAAGTTATTCAAAAAATCCTGGCAAGGATCACGGAGCAGAGTGAGCATTCGTGTGACGTTGACAACAGAGCCAGCTAGGATTGAGCTGCAGTCCCACAAAAAGCAAGGTGAAAAAAACAAGAGTTTCCACATCTAACTTACTGCTCTGGTTATTTAATCACCTTCAAATGAGGCTTAGCATTCACACAATTTCGTGACAAACCACCCATGCCTATAAACATATAGGGTGTATTTCCTTTTTAATAAAAGTGATAGTTTTAGCTTGAGTCAGCTCATTAAAGTCATTAAAATACCACTGAAAACCACCGTCTAGATGTCTGGCAATAAGTGCTCTGTTCAATCACTGATCCTAAAATAATGAAATTAGATCAAGTGTTGTCTGTGTACTCACACACTACAGTCACACTCAATCTTGAGCTTATCACTGGGCTTCTGGTCAGAAGTGCAAACATGGGCTGAGCTAACATAGTTTTGCTTAACAAAATTATGTTTTTGTTGGATTATTCTCAACTGTGTGAGTGAGTGTGTCAGAATCAGACTTTTCATCAGATTTCCCTTTCAGTTTATTGACTGTGTTTCTGACATAATGAAGCACCTGGCAGTCAGGCGGGTTTGTAATATTATCAGATGTCTGAAAAGGCTCTTCAGTGGTGGAGTGAGGAGTCTCAACTGAAGGTAAAAGTGCTGCATTAAGTCCTGTATCAGAACCAGATGTGTGGATCGCTGCTCCCACTCACATATACTATCTAACAGTGAAAAAATAGAAATGGTGTCATGTTATATAACCCAACTTATATAATGTAATGAACACTTGAACCTAATGCTCTGTGGGAGATAAAATTCAGGTACTCCAACTGACATGATCTGATTCTGACTTCAGACCATGTTTGGAGTTAAAACTGATCGAGAAGCTAAGCAGAATGACGATGAAAGTTCATAAACAGAGCCCACATTCAAAATTGGTCACTATCTAAAATAAAGGTTGGTATTGTAGATTTAAAGATTTTACGTCGTTAAACGTACCGATGGGCAGAGCGAGGAAGAACGGCAGCCAGCAGAGGATGAACATGCCCACCACCACGCCCAGCGTCTTGGCAGCTTTCTTCTCTCTGGAGAACTTGAGGAGTTTGACGGTGAGCGTGCTGCGTGCCGCAGAGGCCCCGCCCCCTCCGTTCTTTGAGGCGGGGCATATGTCCTGCACCTGCTGGTTCCTGCAGTGGATCCTCAGAGTGAGCTCGTTGGAGTCCTCCTGGCGCTCCTTCATCACGCCGGCCTCCAGGTTCTTGGTGGTTCGTTTGGCCACGATGTAGACGCGACAGTACATGGCGAGGATGACGGCCAGAGGGATGTAGAAGGAGCCGAGCGAAGAGAAGAGGGCGTAGAACGGCTCCTCTGTGATGAGACAAACTGTGTCATCCTGCAGGATGGACAGGAAGTAAAGACGAGTTTATCTTTAGTTTCATTAAACAGACAATATAGTAATAGTTGCTCTGGAGCTTTTACTGCCGACTATTAAATCACCCACCAACTATTTTGGGAATCGATTAATAGGCTTGAGTCATTCATTACGAAAAGAAATTCCAAATTCTCTGGTTTACTGGCCGGATTGGACCTTAGGATAAATTTGTTCTGGGGTCTTGTTTTGATCAATCAATAAGATTGAGTTGACTCTCTATTTGGATGCAGTAATCTCACTAGAAGTTGATTCAGTCTCCTTCCAGGAGCTTTGGAGCATCTCACACAATCTCAATCAGCAGGTGAAGTAGTGCTACAAGTTATTGATCAGCCAATCTAGGGTCGGGCCATTGAACTATGCCATTGTCCATCGCCGATGGCTGACAGCCATCAACTACTAATCCCTCACCATCGAACATCGTGATTTAAAGGGCTCTCCACAAGAGAGCACAATGAAGAGGCGTGTCCCCTCAGAGTTGCCGTAGGACATGAGCTGTTGTTGTTGTTTCTGATGTGTGGGAGAGGAAATGACACTCAGTTACATTTGTGGCCACGGTGTTTCTTTTCTCCCTGCTGTTCCCGCTGTTTCTCTCAGTCATGCCTATTTGTACACAGTTTTTTTTCAGCTTCTCCTTGGCTAGTCAGCCAGCATTGTTTTATGCAAACTGGGCTGAACAAAGCTAAGTTCTGAGCATGTGGTGCGGAGACGAGGACGCTTTTAAACCTGACATAGGGATGCATGTCTGTGGTAATGGGACGCAGTTTCCTCTGCAGGTTGAGACAGTTGGAGATTCATATCAGTACAATGGTGGGAAACGCGACTGCTGCCCTACAACAATGAGGCGACACACTGCCTGAAAGTGGCAAACAATGTCATCGTTCATCACAATGTGTCACTGTAGACATCGTCATATGCTAATTCCGCAGACATCACCCAACCTTAAGCTAAATATCTTCTCTGCTAATTCTTTGGCCTACAGGATTTTTTTCCCGACCAAACAGAAAATCCTAAAAGTGAAAGTGGCTGAAACATGGGACTGATCAGTATAGACGGTATTTTTGCTTTAAATCATAAAATGACAAGGAAACAATTTGATTATCATAATAGTTGCCAAATCGATTGCTGAAAACTTTTGTTGATTTTTGGAAACTTGGGATGTCTTTTGGTCATCAGTCACATTGTGCTGATGTTTCTAACGTTTGATTACAAACATCTGAATCTCTTTAAATCTTTCCTCAACGAACGCCCAAAAAACATAAATTAGTTTACCGTCTGTTGAACAGAGGAGTTAAAAAAATGTCTCTGGGATCATTTCTGGATTCAAATTGAATTAACTTAATTCAGAAATTTGAACATTTCATTCAAACAAACTGAAACTAAATTGAGTTCAGAAGCCCTGACTTCCTTGAAGGTTTAATAAGAAGTAAAGAGGAAGTTTAATTAACTTAGTCTACTTTATCAGCTGATTGAATCTTTATTTGCTGAAGGCAGTAGTCAGGGGTTATGTAATATCCGCAAATTAATGACTTACAAAATCTAATTGTAATTGGTTTTGGCTCAGTGGTGCATAATGATGCTTAGTTTTAGAACCTGTGACGGTGGCTGCTTCCAGCCTAGCAGCGGGCCAATGGAGATGACGATGGCGAGGATCCAGACGCCCAGCATGGCGAGCAGCGCCCGCTTCTCTGTGACGATCATCGGGTACTGCAGAGGGTAGCGCACCCCGATGTAGCGGTCGATGGAGATGACGCACAGAGACATGATGGATGCCGTGCAGCAAAGGACGTCTACCGCCGCCCAGATGTCACAGAAGATCCGACCAAACACCCAGTAATCCAAAACCTGCAGACACGGGAAGAACCTGAGTCCACTTCGTCCTCAGTTCAAATGTTCTTTACATGAGGATCCTCATGAACAAATCTTAACTTTCACAACTGCATTACTTTTGTTTTTAGATTTTTGGAGGGACTGATTTCATTTTTACACTTGACTGAGGCTGTTTTCAGGTTGGTAAGCATCAGCCTGCGCCCACTCCGTCCTCTGATCATCATAACTTTGCCACGTCTACAGACTTCAGCTTTACGGGAAACATTTCAAACTCTGGTCTAACACAAAGTGAGTCACCAACATACGAATGAACAGTCTTATCAACTGTTCACTAATCGCTTTTCTTTTTAATCTTTACTTCCCTTGGGGCGGGTGTAGCTCAGCAGGTAGAGCAGGTCAACTAGTGATCGAAAGGTCGCTAGTTCAAATCCTGGCTCCGGGATCCCCGCTGAGCTGCATGTCGAAGTGTCCTTGAGCAAGATACTGAACCCCACACGAGCTGGCGACTTGTCCAGGGAGTACCCTGCCCTCGCCCCAAGACAAGGCCGGGATTGGCTCCAGTAGCAACACCCCGTGACCCCATGGAAAGGGATAAGCGGTTACGGACAATGACATGACATGACTTTCCTTTATTTTCTGTTCAGTTGGAGAACTTAGGAGTTTTAAAATCCTACCTTTTTTAACTATTTTTTTCAAGTTGCTGTAGGAACATTAATACTTTGCAGTGAGAGAAAAAAGCAGAGGCAACAAGTCTAGATGAGAAAGTAGTAGGGGAGACGTGGTCAACGTAGGCAGGCTATTCTTCAGCAAGAACTGGAGGTGAGGTATATTTTAAAGTGTCAGCAGTAGTAAGCTAACTTACGTTAGCCTAAAGGCCTAGAATATTTACTATTGCTTGGCGGCACCATCAGCGGCTCTGGGATGCCTCTCTCGTTTTTTTGTAAAAGGGCAGTGATAATTAAAATCGCAGTCTGAAAGATTTTTAATCCTAAATATCAAATATATTTTATATTTCTCAGCTAGCCCTAATGAGTCTGTAAACATTTCGATACCCCTCACATTACCAGATAATCTGGGCAGAACATCAGAACTGACTGAGATCCCTAAGTTTTATCCTATAATTATGAAGTTACTGTAACTTAAGTACAGGAACAAGACCACGCCACGCTGCCTCACTAATTTACCACCCGAGTCTCATTAAATCAGTCGCGTCCGCCTGGTGCTCCTGATTTATTCACACTAAAAACATACATCAGGCGTAATACTCCCATCTCAGTAACTCAGTCCTATAATTACAAGAACCTGCGCACTCATAAATGGTTCAGCCACTCCACCATCCCATTCGACTCAAGTTTATCCCCCAGCCACCTTTGTATTCCATGAGCCCTGACCCTCTTCCTATCATCTATCAATTAAAATTAAAAAAAAAAAAAAAACCTTTATGCTACATGATTGTGTGGTTTTTGTTTGTGAAGTCGGCCTTACACCTGTATGAAACTCCTGTTGTGTGACCCTGGTGTTACAGCTTAACAGCGATGTCTCTCTGTTTACCTCGGGTTGATCGTGAGTCTATGCACCAATATGTTAACTGGATGCATAAATTATCGTCATATTACACATTTTCCATAACTGAATAAACAAGCTGTGCTCCTTTAACTTCACTATGGTTTGATGAATATCGTGATAAAACAGTTAACCGTGATATTTTCGGCCAGAGTAATCATACCTGCTGTGTCAAAATTGACAAATGTAAAATTTGAGTTTTTGTAGTCGCACTTTTGGTGAATAAACTCTGAGTTAATTGATTGTTAATTGTTTCCACTGAAAACATCAGGTGATTAGACAATCATTAAAGAAAATAATTTGAAAACTGTAACATAGATTAACACTCTGCAAGGACTGTTCTATGCTTTTGAAGGGTTAAATCAACATTAGATGGTCATCTTTCTTTAATTACTTGTCAGTAACTACTTGTTATTGACAAACACCCAATCGCTGTCCTCGCAAAGTTCCTCACTTCTCACTCATTTCTTTACTTTTCCACTACACTCCACTACACTGTTTCTGTGGTTTCAACTTTTAATTATTTACATTATAAATCACCTTATCGGGGTAGTTATTAATCATTTTGTCTTGAAAATGTCATAAAAATGGGAAATGTCCATCATCTAATGTGACACATTTCTTGTCTTGGGCCTGCTGTGGCAAATTGACAAGAGAAGATGACAACAAAACTGTAAAACAGCTAATTTCCTCACTTCTCACTCCTCTTACTTTTCCACTCTTAGATTTTTTTTCTATGGTCTAAACTTCCAATCATTTACCCTATAAATTATCAGGTTAATTATTAATGATTCAGTCTAGAATGTGTCACAACGCTGCAAAATGTCAGTCGTTCAAATTGACAAATGTCTTGTGTTGTGTTATCAAGAGTCCAAAACCCAAATGAATTCAGTTTATAGTGAAAATAACTAAACAGCAAATCACCACGGTGGAGAAATGGAACCAGTTAATACCAGTTTCCTTAATTTAACTGTGATCAATAATCATTCCTTCTGTGCCAAATTAACAAATGTCAAATTTGAATTTTGTTGTTGACCTTTGGTGAATTTGGTGAAACTTTAAGTAAATAATGATTGTCAGCATCAAAACTGTTGACATCGAAAACAGAGGATAATTTGATGATCATTAAAGAAAATAATTAGAAAACTGTAATATACAAAGCAATATTTTATAAAGAAATAAATTAGCATGATATGACTTAAATCCAATCTTTTCCCATTTTCCTCACTTCTCTCTCTTCTTTCTCCATTATTTATTTATTTATTTGATGTTTTTTTTTTTTTTTTGCCCTTCTTCCCTTTTATTCCCTCTTTCATTCCTTCCTTTAGATACACTACTCAAAATTAGGGAATAAATTGTGGATGTTGAAACATTTTAGTGCTTCACTTGATTGTTTATTCTGTGACATATCTTGAATTTCTATTTCATATTCAGTGACACATGTCGTATGACTGATATTGCATATCCCTGCATCCATATCCCAGCATCCGTATGTCATTTTGAGTAGTGTATTTTTCCGGTCCTACAGTTCTTCTATATGCTCTCATCTATAAATGATTACATAATAAAATACCACATTAAATTAGTTATAACTTTAGTGTAGAAAATGTCACAAACCTTTGCTCCCTTCCTTTCATCCTTATTTCCTCCCAACCTTCCCTCCTTTCCTTAACTTACTTGATTACAAACATTAAAATCTCCACTTTATCTTCATCAAATAGCCCAAAACGGTTCGATTACCGACCTCCAGCGTGGCGGACACCGGCAGCACAGTGGTCCCCAGCAGCAGGTCCGCTATGGCCAGGTTGATGATGAAGTAGTTGGTCGGGATCCGCAGGTGTCGGTTACAAACCACCGACAGGATGACCATGATGTTCCCCACGATGGCGAACATGATGAAGAAGGCCAGCACCATGCCCACCGGCACCGCCCGGCTGAGGTCCAGCGGGGCGGCGTCGTGGTGCTTCGAGCCGTTGGTGCCGTTGATGGAGGAGTTGGAGCCCAGCAGGGGAGGCTGCGTCCCGGCGAAAGGATCCGCGGAGGAGCCGTTAGTCCACAGACTCATGGTGAGGAGGGCTGTTCTAGGTCCAGTGTACAGAATAAAACGTTTCTTCTTCAAACAGGACTTTAATCGTTACTTTTCTAAAGGATTCTCTAAATGTTTCTCTTCTGTATCCCTCGGTGTTAGTTTAGCGGGCTTCACGGCTCCTTAATGTTTAAAAAACCCGAGTATTTTTCAGTAGAAATCCTTGATAAGCGACCGTGTCTCTGATTAAATCCCATGGCTGACAGGAGCGCTGGTGCCGGGCTCGGTTTGCGCGGGAGGCAGCAGGTGGAGGTCTGGGGTCAGCTCGGTCTCTCCGGGCGGTCAGACGACCTCCTGCCGACCGATGGAGCTCCTCCTCGGGTTCGACTGCCGATTCAGTAGCAGGTCACAGATCCCTGTGTCCTTTTATGGAGGAAGTGTTTAATGTGGGAAAGTTTCGACTGAAGAGAGAGAGAGAGAGAGAAAAAAAAAAAAAAAGAAACTGAGACACAAACTGCTGCATCCTCCTCTCATGGTAGTACAGAGACACTGATTCTCTCTCTCTCTCTCTCTCTCTCTCTCTCTCTCTCTCTCTCTGAATTTTACATGGACATGGAAATTTACTTTATTGGTCAGAGTGTTGTGAAAGCAGGTTGTACAATATATGGTGGCCTGGAGATGCAAAAATAACAATGTTATAACTGTAACAACCATTTTTTTTTTAAAGAACAGAATTCCTAAAAAAAAACCAAAAAAACAAAAACCAAAAAAAAAACAGGAATGTACAAAGGTCTTGAAAAAAATAAAAGATTGTGTGACTTTCTGTGATGATCATTTCCTAACGTTATTCCTCTGGCTTGTGTTGAAAATCTATTCTGGTTGTTTACTATCATATTATAGTTTTGTGTGTCATATAAAAAAATCAGAAATCGGAGTAGCGTTAGCCTGAATATTGAGTAAGCCAGTCAGTAATTCTGTCAGTATGGTGGCCTAAAAGTGCTATGAAATATATTTTAAAAATATATGATAAAAATGATATTAATAACATCATACAATAATAATGATGATGATAATAATAATAATAATAATAATAATAATAATAATAATAATAATAATAATAATAATAATAATATCTGTATTTATATAGCACTTATCTAAACAAGGTTACAAAGTGCTTCACATTAAGTACAGGTTAAAATAAGCTTCGCATAGTACATGAGAATAGAACAAAATTAAGAACACGGGCCACTTTTTTCAAGATTGAAGTTTTGATCGTCCCTTCATCAAAAAGTTAATGGGGTTAATTCAGTGCTGAGACTCCATCCAACTTTTGTGGAAATCTGTTGTCTAGTTTTTTGTCAAATCCTGCTGACAAAACCAAACATCCAAAACACAGCAGTCACAAAACAACAAAACTGAACAACAGCTTTTAAAGATTTGTCTGTCATGTTCTTTTCTGCAAAATGTTCTCTTATGCACCTCTTAGCCACTGTACAAACAATGATGAACATATATAGGTATGTATGTATTTATTTATTTATTTATTTAAAAAAGGCTGTATTTTTGCTGCTGAACATGATTGATACAGACATTTGAAGTCACTGAAATACTGAGTTTTCTATTTTGTTATAAACTGATTTACTAATAATAAAAGAGTGCATGTCACATGAACACATAAAATGGCTATATTGATATTCAAAGGGGCACTATGTAATCATTCGGAATTTAAAAATGTAAAATATTATTGAGGTATTAATACAAGAAGTAATATTTATTTTTTTCCATAATTTAATAAACAAGCGGTTCTCAGAGAAAAGTAAGGACTGCAGAACAATGTTTGGAGCTAGTGGCGGGATCCACCACATATAAACAAAGTAAGAGTAAAGTAATAATCCAATAAGTGTAAGTCGCACTGGTCACGCTGTGAGGCTGGAGGAAATGTGTAAAAAGAGCAGTTCCCAGTGCAGTTTGAGGTTTCCAGAAAGCGTGAGAGTGGACCAGCTAACGTGGGCGAAGGTTTCGTGGTCAGATGCAATCAGAATAGAGCTTTCTGGACGAGGAGAATTCACTCCAACCAGCATTCAAAGCTGGAAGATATTTATATTATGTAACTGATACCTTCAAAGTGCTTCACACTGTTGTTGCAACACAAGCTAGCTCCCAAGCAATTTTTAGAGGTTGAACACTTATGCAAGTCAGATCAATTTTTAAAACATTTAATCTTGAAAGGCTCTGCTGAACAATTCATTTGGGGTTTGAGAATGTGCTGTAAGAGCATATCAGTTTACAACAAAACTGCTGTAGGTATCATTTGTAGTCCAAACAAATCTGATTAATTTCAAGGCGTTTGAACACATGGATGTTGTTTTTTTGCACTTGCAGGCCATCGTATTGTTTTTGTAATTTATACTTCATTATAGTATTTCTGCTGCTGCCTTAAATTAAAAAGTTTAAACTTGCAATTTTCAGCAGCAGTAACTTGAACATCTCTGTCATGAATATTTACATTTTCTGATTTTCCACTAAACCTATAAAAGACATATAACGCTGTCTTTAGTCTCTGGGCTTTTCTTTAATGTTGATGTGATTTTTGTTTAGATGTTAATGTGATTTTTAGTTCAAGCAGTTATTGAAAAATAACCATGAGAGAGGTTTAGTGAAATCTGTCTTTAACAACAAGAGATTGTAACATGGTGACAAAATGACACACTGGTTTCATATGAGCGGTCATGTGACACACATGTTTTGAGTCTTATTCAACAATACGCTGAATTGTATAATATCACCAATTATTATGTAACATTTTCATCTGCTGAATAGTGATATCTGACAAATACGTAGAGTGCAGTAGTAATAAGTTGCACATGGAACAGAACTTGTCCTTTTACATTTATCTGACATGGTTAAATGTCAAGTTAAAAGGTTTTATTTATTGAGTCTCATGGTCTTTGCATAAAGCTGAAGAGGCTCACATCCGCAACCTTTAAGTGAATAATTGAGTAACATTAATAGCCTTTAAGTAAATGTAATTGAGAGATAAGCAGAGTTCAGTTGAAGGGAATAATTCACTTTACTTTGTAGCATTTGTCCTTTCACATTCATGGAGTTTCCAGGAAGTAACATAGGTTTTTGATAGCTTTTCTTCATTGTCATGACCACACGCACTGTCTTTTCTTTTTGACTCAATACTGTTGCCCCAGATACACAACAGGTTTTACACAATGTTGGTTATGATCTGTGGAATTTTTCTTTATCTGTTTCTTTAACCACCATCAAGTGAATGTCAAATTAATATACAGTATTTTCAGGAAAAAAAAAGTCACTTCAGGTAATGTCCCTGTTTGTCAAACTCTGTCCTTGGAAGCATAAATTTGAATCTATGTAAATGACAACCAACATCAGCACAGTTTCTGAGAGGAATGAAAGAGATGCAGAAAACCTGAATCCTCATCAGACACTGAGCGCACTGCTGTTTTTACACCCTGCTAGTGTGTGTGTGTTTGTGTGGCTGTGTGTTTGTGATATATTACCAGTATGTCGTCGTTCCCAGCCAAGGTCGACTACTTTCAGGCGATATAAGTAGTGTGCTGGGAGTGTGTGTGTGTTTGTGAGATCTATTTTCAGATCAGATAGAAATGTGCACCATGCTGTTGGCAGCAGGGCAACAATAACCTCTGGTGATGGGCTGTTCTGTGGACAGAGTGTCCAATCACAGGGCAGATCCTCAAGTGGGCGGAGAAAGTCCCACTGCTGTCATCGTCACTTTACTTCTGTTTAAGAGTGTCTGAAACAATAGACGTGCCATTGATAGATGTATCAATATATTAATTTGTCTCAGTGGTCAGTCACTGCTCAAAAATCATTTTCCTCATACATCTCCATTACAGAAGAGTGGTCTGTAAATCTGTTGCCATGACTCTAAACAAGCTCAGTTTTGATACTATGTGTTTTGATTTTAGTCTCAAATAAGCTTTCATTGTGAAATAAGCAGCTGTAAAACACTGGAAACGCTGTTTTGAGCATAACAACCACCCCCCCAAAATGATTCCCTACACTATCATAAACTGAGCCATTTGGTCAAGTAAAATTAGAAATCAGCCACACAACCAAACAATTTTATCTCTATTCAAGTTACCTGTGTGCTAAACCCGAAGTTAGCTAGCTTGGTCTGCAAATTCTACATTTTTCAGAGCCGCTCTTCACTGCCAGATTGTCTCTCAGATTGTCTCTGTCAGCAGTCCAGTATGCGGATGACCGGCCTGTCTGCTCTGCCAGTCCGTTAACTAGCCCAGAGACACTGCAGCAGCGACGGCTGAAACGGTTGCTTTGCTCACAAGGAAACTAGGGCGCCCGCAATCCATTGTATCAGCTCCACCGCTATTTGTAAAAGGATGAAAATACAGTATATAAACAGCAACATGTAATAATTTTGATTAAGTAATTGCAAGAAAAACTCAGGCACAACCCATTGACACCTTGCAATCACTGAACATACGGTTAGGAAATAGCACGCTAGCTATGGTGTGGTTAAACAGACTCCCTCCGGTTGTCCAGTGGACCACCAGAGCACTCTGTAACTCTTACTTGAGGGTAACAGGGAAAACAGGCTAAATTGTCATCTGAGTATGTTGTGACCCTCAGAGACTTCCTGAGGCACCATTGAGTGCACAGCTCCCTCCCCCCCTCGCCTTTGGGTCCATGCTATTACAGCTGCCATACCAGGTGATGAAGCATCCTGTCAGCAGTCTCTATATGTTGCTCTGGTAGAAGTCCCTGAGGATTTGGGGCCTCAAGCCATATTTCTTTAGGCGCCTCAGTCCATACTGCCACTGATGGGCCTATTCAGTGACGGTGGTAGTGTTGCTTGTCCAAGTACTTATGAACGTTAACTGCAAGGTATGTGAAGTCACTGACCCTCTCGACTACTGTGTCGTTGATGATGACTTAACCACAATGACCTGCTTGGTCCTGTTATATATTATCCCTTGTAGTGCTGTAGGTAGTGGACAAACGGTTGACCTGATGACAGTGCGAGATGAAAAGTCAGATGATCATGACAGTTAGTACAATTCATCCTGAGGGGAACGTGGATGTCATCACGATCCTTCCCAACACTGATGAGATATTTCTGGTACAAATTGATGGACAGAGTGACATATAAAGGCACGCTGCTAATGTGGTTAAAATAGACTCAACAATACAAAATAGAAACAAATGACATTACTATGAGGATAATAAATAACAAACAAAAAAAATATCAAGCAAGATATTTTTATGTTTTCTCTTTTTGGTATTTTCCTGTACTAATAATATCAGTGTGATCTCCATATTCTGATTTGAAGGGGTATCTTCCATCATGTAGTTTCCTGTAAAATGTTAATGTACATGTGTGTGTTTGGTGATTGTTTCCTTTAAATTCTGACTCATAAAGAATAATAAGAACAACAATAGTTATGAAAGAAAAGGAAATCAGCAAAAATGTAATGTGTATAACAGAATGAGTCACTAGGATGAAATAGATAATCAAAAGGATACATGTGCCTTTCCTTTCTGAGCAGCCAGGTCTGATTGGCACTGAGGCCAAAAGGCAAGGCCCTTGTCATTTTTAGCTGTATAAATACAGCAGACATTCAGTGAGTACCTTATGCATTCCTGTATTGCTGGCGGATGGACTGACCTGCGGCGTTGTCAGGCGGTTTGTTTATGCCTTAGACAGAATCCAGTGATTGCAGCTTCGATCTTATTTTTCAGCCTCATCATAAACGAGTTCAAGGTGTTTTGGAAAGCTGCCCACTCTGATATAACACTCAAACATTCACACACTGCCAGAGAAAAAAGTGTGTGTGTGTGTGTGTGTGTGTGTGTGTGTGTGTGTGTGTGCAAGTTTGGCACTCAATTTGTTCAATATCATCTTCAGGGCTCGTCTGAAAACGAGCCAGAGGTCATTCAGCAAACGCTGGATTAATGATCATTTGGATGGTGCTCGTTCATCCACTGCAGGTCGATTGTGCTCAAGGGACTGTGAAGCTTCAGCATTATAATCTACCCCATAATATAATGTCCTAGGACAGGCAATATATGTGAGTTCAGAGCAATGGTGGAGGAAGTATTCAGAGCCTTTACTTAAGTATTAGTAGTAATATCATATTGTAATAGGTAAAAGTATGTATAATCATGAAAATCCACTTAGCATAATACTTGATATAATACTTATATTTAAGTATACTAAGTATAAGTCTCAGGCCCACTGCCAAGCCAGCCATTAACATCACAGCTTGGTCACTTCTTCATATTGAGTTAGCGAGATAACTGCTAGGTGCTAATCAAAGCTACACACAGTTGCCAAGCAAAAGAATCCCTGCACCTGGACCATTTATTTTTAGATGTAGCTATTTCATTATCTTCAAGTCATGTCTATTAAGTACATTTGTTCACAGCCACAGCCACAGCCCACACACAAACACACACACACACACATACACACATACACACAAACACACACACACACACACACACACACACACACACACACACACACACAAAGCAACATGAAAAACAGTCACTGGCATTCAATTTGCCACTCATCCCTTTGTTGGCTTTAAATGAGGTTTAACGTTCACACATTTTCTCCTAACTGTTCCTCAGTACCACAAGATGAGTCCATAATTGCTCCAGAATGGGAGAAGCCAAATTAACCATGGAACAGGCAAATGCTTGAATCAACAAGCTAACCTAGACAATTAAACAGTAAAACTAGTGTTTGACCCCCCAGCGGCAGAAATTACATACTGTGCATTTAGAAGGAAAAGCTGCAAATCTTCACGCTGAGAGAAGCTTGATCCATCATATGTTCTTCCATGAAACATGACCTGAACAATGATCATTCGGCAATTTATTTTCTGTCAGTTGACTAATAAATGGACTAATAGTTCCTGCTGTACTTGCATAAATTAATGTAGACAAAAATCACGTTTTCTTTTATATGCAAATACTCGCTAGGCCGAGACAACAATGACCAGACTCGGAGGTTTGTCTTCTCTGGACAAAGACTTATAGCCCAAAACAAGACAAGAGTTTTCCCGTCTTTGTACAGACTGACCCAGTTCCCTGCTTAAGGATTACTCTTTGTGGTTTCTTAAACATCTGAATCATCCCTTTAATCCAAAATACACATATATGTGATTATCAGAGTTTTTGGGGTAATCTGCATCAAGCTTTTTCCCATGACCTCTGTCATCGTCACGGTAACAAACTGTCATGAAAACATCTCACGGCTGCGATTCACACAGACAAATACAGACGTACATAAAATGTATTTATTTTCGCAGTTTAACACAACAGTTAACATACTCCACTCCACAACATTTTCTGTTAAATATTGGAAAAGGCTAAAACTCGAATCCCATGTAAAGATATGTCACATTTTCTTTTACAATTTTTTTTACCGTTAAGTACATTTAGTATCGGAAACTTTCAGACTTTTACTCAAGTGTTAATCATATGTGAGAGGTGACTTTTACCAAAATAATATTTTAACATGATACGTTTGCTTTTCCCAAACCTTGTGGAACTTTTAACACTGCTGATCATGATCCTTAGTTGTTAAGTCCGGTTGGGACTTGTGGATCGACTTCGCTGATGCTAATTTGTTTTGAAAGACAGTCCTACTGTAGCCCATATGTCCCCAAGGTCCCCACACATGAGTTACATGACTTCCTAAAAGTATAATATTTGACAAGTTGCTAGTTTGACAGTTAATTTAACTCCTTTATTCTCAGAAATGGATGCTAACTGGATCTTCTGTGTGTTGTCATCTGAGAAACTGATCTTGTTCTCCCAGCAGAGCTGGTCTGATGACAGGATCATAAAACAGGAATGTCTGCATATATGTGTGTGTGTGTGTGTGTGTGTGTGTGTGCATGTTCCTTGTTATGTAATAATGATGGTTTCTGAAGGCTGTAATCAAATTATATCATTAGACTGCCCATGTTCGTCATAAACTATTTATCTGTCCTGTAATCCACTCATCTGAACAGAAAAACTCCTGCTAACTTTTAGCAAAACAAACGCCTGCTTCAATCTGAGGACACATCAAGACAAAAGACTTCATCCACTTACGCTGATAGTATAGTTTGTAACTAAAGTTTGCCTGTAATTTTTGAGCTACTTTTAACAACCACTTTTTTAAGACACAAACATGCTTACAAATCCAGTCGTGGCATTTACTGACGTAATTTATGTCGTAGAATGAAACCAAAAAAATCTGCATGCTTGTGTTAACAACAACACACGTATCAACCTCACGGAAAACTCCAACGGATTTCAAGACAGCAGATCTGGAAGTGCAAAAATGCCAGCTGGTTTCCGGGTATGAGGAATCATTCCCGCCACACTCTGTATCTTTTGTAACTCAAACTCATCCACATATTCTGTTTCACTCAATGATGTAATTAATATATGCACTTAGGCTGAAGGCTACATATGTGATCATGCTTATTTTAACAGACTGAGGCTAGAGATTAGCCCTTCTCTTGGTTATGATCCATTTAGAAGACATGGATGTAAAATAAACTCTTTTGTTATATATGTATCTAAATCTGTAACTGTTTCTTAAAAATAAACCGCTGGACGGTTTGGATGCAGATGTGAACTTCTTGCTTCAATGTTAATATTCAACAGTTGCTTCACTTTTACAAACGAAAGGGGATTGAAGATGAGGATGAACCGACAAGTTTTAGAAACAACTCTAGTCTATTGCAATATATTGTTTATCCCTGTTTGTAAACACCACAAAATGTCCTAAGGATCATTTTCGAAGTCCTTTTTTTCCCATGGTACCACTTGACCTCGCAGTCTCTCATACACTGTTTCTGGATCAGAAACTCTGAATTTTATCATCACCGTAAAAAAAACAACCAGTCTGTGTTCAGCCAACCAAAAATCAAAACTATCAAAATAATTTCCAGTTACACTCAAAGTGTGCTGATGTAACGAGTAAAAATCCGGAATTAAATTTGGAGCACATGATTCCTAAGAGCCTCTGCTGCCAGAAGTTTGTCATATAACTGTTTAATGTGGTTAGCCGTCACTGAGTCCTTGTTATCTTAATGCGTTTACTACTGCAGAGTCTTGTCTTTTTGTGTATGGACGACTATCAATGTCAAACGTGAGTGTTGGTGAGTATAGTTGTCATTTCTTACTATTGTTTGGATACTTTGATGACTTCTTTGTGGCTTGGAATTTTATAATTTCAATTTAGTGTGTCAATTTGAACTCCCATTCACATTTTAATTTTGATCATCTGTAATATTTGATTTCATTTCTATTTTCCTGTAGGAAATTGGCGTCCATACTTGTGAATACAAACAATCATTTAACACTTTACATAATTAGGCTCACATTAGTGGAATCTGTGTATAAATAAAACATCTTGTCTCTACTTTCTCCTCTCTGACATTTGACTTTCCTCTTTTTCGGTTTATTTTTCCTTTTCGCTGTGTGTACATTTAAAAAGAGCAACACTGTAAACAAATAACCCCATATAAGCACCGCCGCATCAAACAGTCGGCTGCTGTTTATTATTGCTGCTGCAGAGCTCTTTGGTACGATCAGCTACAGACAGCAGGGTTTAATGGCTTGCATCCTCAGATGACCCGAATCTAATCAGCACTGACCGAGTCAGTGTGAAAAGAAGTTTTTGCTTTTAATTTTTCCCTGAGTATGTCAAGAGGCTCTTGACTCCTTCTCCGCTCACACCTCATTTAGGAGGGACTGTGAGAGGAGGTGAGGAAAGAAGTCAAAGATATGCAAACTGAGAAAAGAGAAGACACAGAGGACTAGTTGGTCACTGGAGTGTAACGCAGAAACTGGTTGGAATCCAGCTGGCAAACAAAAGTGCCTCACATAAAAGAGAAACACACTGAGACCTTATCTTACACTTTTAAAAAAAAAAATGTTGCCAAATATTTCCTATATTAATTTGCTGCTCAGAGTGAACTCCAGTGCACTCAAATGTTTAAGTAAAATGTCATTACACGAATAATTGTAATGCGGTTGTCTGCCTCTGCACACTAGTCAAGTTGCTGTTTCTGAGCTGTGGTGCTGCATTCATGTTCTCACCTCTTGGATATCAAATTTCATGACTTCATCACTTTGTTCTATTAGACATTGAAACGTATTGCCATATAAATATGAGTTATGGCCAAAAATGTGTTTTGCGAGGTTACAATGACCTTGACCTTTGACCTTTGTCCACCAAATTCTAACCATTTCATCCTTGACTCATAGTGAACATCTGTACCAAAATAAAAGAAACTTCCTAAAGGTTTTCTCAAGATATCACATCAGACGTACAGATGGATAGACTGACAATCCACAAACAAAATTCTGTCGCTGAAGTGGAAGCAGGAAAATACTGCAGAGAGCACCATGGATGCAGGAACTACAGGTACGGCATCCCCTAAAATGAGGCATTGTAGAAACCCTCCATTGTTAAAAAGCAAAAAAAAAGAAAAGAAAAGAAAATGTCTTTGACTGAGCCTAAAGTAACTCTTCAACTCTGTGGTTTATCAGTCAAGTATAAACTACCCTGCAGACCAGAGTCCCTGTAAACAGTGAGAAGCAGGCAGATCTGTTACATATGTTCATGATCAGATCTCACTTCCTCACTCTATATTTTGCATATCAATACGTACATCGCAGGGACAAATGGTCACATTGTTTTGTACACAAAAAAAGGAATTTATTGTATAACATATGCCAAATTTACAAGATACCCCAAATAATTAAGAATGTGTCATAGAGAGCATTATACAAAGTTTGTAAAGTTTCTGCTAACCCAACAACTCACAAAATTGTGTGGTTTTATAAAGGAGTCTGAGGAATTTCTCTTCATCGTGTTGCTGGAGAAAAGTCTGTATAGTTCCTGTGGCTGGTTTGACTGATAGTATGTTGGTTTTCAAGTCTGAAGTCTGCCGTATTGCATAATGTATTCAAATTGTTGTAAATGGCTGTTAAACTTATCCTGGTCATTCAGATTAATCAAAAAAAAACATGGATGTCATGCACCATTTACAGTGAAGTCATTATAAAGAGTGATGCCTCAACACCCCGAACTGTGACTGACTTTAATACCTGGAAGGCAAACTAAATACTTCAGTCAGTAACGTACAGTTTTGGTTTCATAAGACGGGCGGCTGGGGCTCAGGGGTAGAGCCAGCATCTTGTTATCTAAAGGTCAGTGATTCAACTCCCCAGGTCTGCATGTCAAGTGTCCTTGGGCAAGATACTGAACCCAAACTTCTCCTGATGTGCTGGTCAGCACCTTGCATGGCCACTACCATTAGTGTATGCATCAGTGGATGACTTACAGTTGTTACTGTAAGTCGCTTTGGACAAAAGCATCTGCTAAATGTAAATAAGAACAACAAAATATCACCAGATTTGTCCTTTACTGACACTGATATATGAGAACTCACAGTTAACATAAAATGCTGAAATATGAATTAATAGATGTATTTTATGTCCACACAAAGCGATTCATATGTAATTGCTATCTTTGTTAACTTGTGTTTTTCACAGCTTGAGTCACAAGCTAAAATAAGTCGTCTCATGGTCATTTCAGTGCCTGTTATTCAGCTGCCAGAATAATATCTGCTGACTGATGGTTCCTGTTGGACTCTCTTCTGAATAAACACTTGAACTCTGCATATCAGGGCTGAGCAGACAGGATGCTGCCAATACAATAAAACACATTCACACACACACACACACACACACACAAAGAAACGCACAAAGAAACACACCTGGGAGTCAATATTAAAGCAGCTCAGTAAAACAAATGACCCCGAATGTTCTGGAAATTATTGTGAAATCAGAAATAAGAGCCATCAATCAGTCCACATTTGATTTCTGGTTAAATATTCATGCAGTTTGCCCAGTGGGACCTTTTTTTCCCCCATGAATCACAAATCTGACCGGGCGGAGTTGCACGGCAAGAAAATGTTGGACAAAAACTTAGACTGTTTAATCAGCAGAGCTTCAGTAAAACGTTACATTCCGTTTTCTTTTCCACTTTTCTGTGAGAGTCGCGGAGATGTTTTATCTCCCCTTTTTCGGGGGGATTACTGGGGCCAAATCCAGTTACTGTGGGCGAAGGCCAGGGTACAGCCTGGATGAGTCGCCAGCTCATTACAGGCAAAATGGTAAAACTTCAGTAAAGTGTATGGAAGCTAATTTCTGCCAAAGTAAAAGACTACTATGAGTCCAACCTTTAGGATTTAAAGTCAAAATTCTAACAAGTTAAAAAATATCATATGTTTCCATTGTGACTTTCTTCATCCAAATTATAAGATAGCATCAAAGTCAAAGAAATGTTAAGCTGTAATTATGATAAGCGGGGAAAGAAAGTCACCTTTATAAGATACATGTTGAAATGTCTTCTCACTTTGTCAGTATTACGTCAAACAGAGCCAGATTTGGTTTCTTGCCTCAGTTTTTTGTTATTCTAGCGTTCAAAGTTGAAATTATGAGACTGAATCAAAATGAGGCAAAGTATTTGAAATGTTACCATCTCACTATTCTGACTCATCATTCTTATTTTGATTCCTATCATGCAGTTGGCTTCCATACATTTATGATCCTGTGATGAATAGTGAGAGTTCTGTGTTCTACAGTCAGTTAGTCAGTTTTAACTGTGCTGCTCAGTCATCAGTTTGTGGAGCTCTCCGCAGTGTTTGAAATGTCACCACATGATTGTGTGACGGATGGTTTTTCCTCGCTGTGCTGCTTTTCCAATTCCACAGACCTTCGGAGATTACGGCTGATAAATGTTGTTTGACTTCAAAACAGAAAGGTGGAAATGAGCCGTAAGATGAGACGTTTGAACTTAATTCAACTAAACACAGAGACTTCAGCCATGCAGGAAATACTAAACATCAAGACAACAATGAGAAGTCAAGATAAAGCTTTAAAGTACTTTCTTTAGGAGCACAGATAGTCAAAGAAGAAAGCTTTTTCTTTATAGGTGAATGTCCCACTTAGCCACATTAGATTTTGGATGATTTTCCTTTACTTCAAAATAAGAGGACTCTGTTATTCAAGATAACTTCCCCCAGGATCAACATAGATCCTTAAGAAAATTGCTGCTACATTTAACATTTAAACTACATTTAAAAATGTACGTATATGTTATCCTTATAACATATACGTACTAAAAGATGAAGTCGCTAATGTGGCTTTTGGCTGTGTAGTCCTTACTACACAGCCAAAAGTCACATTAGCGACTTCATCTTTTTGAACAGTACCAAAACTTAAACCTTGTAGAGCTGCTGCTGCATATCAGCAGCTCGCAGAACTGATCAACGCCCCTTTCACATAACTGCATATGTCAGTATGAACAGATCTTCTGTGATTTTGATCTTTTTTAGTTTGTTTTCTGTGCTGAGTTGGCAGCCATGTTAACACAAAACTACGCAATATTTCACTTTATTTACAGCAAATAGCTTTATTGAGTGGAAAAATTACCTTTTTAATTCACAGGTGTTGTATGTTTGATTTATGGCACAATTCAAACGGGTTTAAAATGTTATTTCTGTACTCAGTGACCACTCTGGGTGTAACTTCAGCTCTCTACTGATTACCGAACTCCTTTCACACTGTTACCCTGTTGAGTTGATGGTGGTAACCATACAAACCACACAGGGCTAACCTGCAATGGAGCAGTGCGAGCAAGCTCTAGGCTACAGTCTGGGTGAGCCCACTTTGGACTGATTTGCCCGAATCCCTCAGGTGTCTGTCTCTGGATATCTCAGAGGCGATTATCAGCTGTGACCTCTGACTTCCCTGCAGAGAGCCGCAACAGATACTAGTTTCCAGATTCCATAGAAGGAGCAGAAGTGGTGGATCCCACCGTGCTGGAGGATTTGTTTGGGTTTTTATTGGGACAGAATGATTTAGCATCACGCTGCTTTCAAACTCTCCAACTCACATTATTGAAGGAAGACCTCCACGGTTTGTGGCCCAGCGGCTCTAAAAACAGCTCTGCAGATTGAGAATATGTGGAATGAACATTAAAATGTCAGCGCTGAGTGCAGACTTCTTCCCTTCCAGGCTGCGACCCTGAGTTATTAACTGCCTGGTTAAAAGTGCTAAAAATGGCATTATGTCCAAAGTTTTAGCTTGACATTCCTGAAATTTCAACTTTTACTGAGCAGAAGATGCTGTGAGTGGATCATGGGAGTGAACCTTAGTGGAGCTGATCATCACAGACATGTAAGCACAATTTATCAGAGAGATTCCAGACATATTTTAGTTTTTTATAGTTTAAGTGTTCAAGTGCACTTCCATGTATTTTCCCATTAATCTGTATATTTGGGTTGAAAAAAGACAAGAACTTAACAATAAAACCAGCTTCTTTAATTTCTGAAATTGTAGAAAAATATATATACTTTCAAAGGCGAGGTAGGTAACTATGATAGACAGTGTTGTGCGAAGTCCCCAAAAGTCATACTTGAGTTAAAGATACCATTTTAATTTTGTACTTTGGTAAAAGTGAAAATCTCGCATATGAAGAGTACTTGATTAAAAGTCACTTAGCAACAGATATAAGAAGAGCAGTGTATAAGAATCCGCCACCTTGCAAAAAAATTCATACTCCAAACCCATAGGGGGCATGATACCGCCATAGTAACTGCTAACTGTAGCTGCCATTAGCTAGTTAGCTCAATTAGCCGTGCAGCTAGCAGTTTTTGCCGGCACAGCCTAGAGCTTTTGACTTAGACAGGCCAAGGCTAGCTGGTTAGCTTGCTAGCTTAAGTAGATAGCTCTATACTGAACATTCAGTCATGCAGGAAACATGTCACAACATCAAAACTGTTACTTCTTTCTGTTGATTTTTTTTTCTCTTTTATGTTTTTAACAAACATTCTTATAACGACTGCCTGAATGTTCTGAAGTATCAAAGTAAAAGTAAATTATACATATACTTACATATGTGATGTATGCAATAGGTTAACAAATTATCAGAAGATGTTCAGCTATTTTTATTTTATTTTTTTGGGAGGTGTTTTTTGTATCTGATGCCGATATAGATATAAATGTAGTCAGTTAATCAGGTAGTTTAGTATAAAGTTCATATTTGCTTCTACATGAAGTGGAGCGTATGTTTAAGGTAACAGTAAAGACGGTCGATGAAAATATGAATATGAAGAGAGAAACAGAAAGGAGAGGAGGGCACAGTGATGAAAAATGGACACTGGTGAAGTTCTCAAATGTCTCAGTGGAGATTAAAAATAGTCTACAGCCATAAACACAGTGTGTGTGTGTGTGTGTGTGTGTGTGTGTGTGTGTGTGCGTGTGTGTGTGCGTGGGTGTGTGTGTCAGTGCCCATCCGACGTCTTTTTAAGGATAAAAACAGACGAAGGACTCTGATTCATCGTCTGCTGTCATTTTCCAGCTGGACCCCATCACTATCTTCATCATCATCACCATCTTCTCTTTTTCTTCATCCTGACCACCACCTGCTGCTGATCATCACCCTCATCTTCGTCACCGAATCTGCTCTTTTTCTGTTCTTCCTCTGAATCATCCAGTTATGTAAAGTGTCAATCTGCTAGACATCCAGATAAATGAAACTGTTCATCCGTCCATCCGTCAGCCAAACTTTGAATGTCTTTCTCTGCAGGTTGATTTTCACAGAAATGAACTGAAACCAATCGTCTCCCTGGAAAAAGTAAATCAAGATAAAATCTGATTGAGGATTCAGAGAATTATTCGAATAAAGCGGCTCAAAGAATAATAAAACACCACGAGGCCGACGCAGTGGGTTCTCGTTCGGTGGAAAACTCTCTCCTCTCTTTCCTCCTCTTCCTCCTCATCCGTCCATCGGCAGAGAAACTCCCACCAGCTGTACGAGCGGCTGCTGCTCACCGCCATAACTCAGATCCAGCTGGAGCGGAGGAGGACAAACTGCACCCGAGAGGAAACTCAACAAATAACTTTCAAAACAGTGAGGCTTTCTCTGAGAGCTTCTGTAGGTTTAAAACAAGAGGAGTTCGGTACTGAAGTTATTTAATCCATTTATGATTAATTTCAGTGGGTGCCAGAGGTTTTGACTTTTTCCAGAGTGTTCTCTTGAAGGTGCACTTCATGGTTTTGAGGGAGGAATTTTAATCAGAGGATAAATTTTATTCCTAAGCGAAATAAATGAAGCAACTCCTCGTTTTCATGACTGAGTAAACTGAATAAACAAACGGATCTAAAAGGGAATCACAATTTCACACTGTTCTGCATTGTTTATATGTTTATAGGTAGACCCTGACACTTTTCTAGCTTTAAATAGTGTTCTCGGGACCTTATTTTCCTCTGAGAACGGCTTGATTATTCAACCATGGGAAAACACATATTTCTCAGTTTGTATTATTACCTCAATAATATTGTAAACATTTAAATTCTGGGTTTGAATTTCTTCTCCACAACTACATAGTGTCCTGTTCAGAAGGCAAGATGTTTCCACTTCATGAAGATGAGATGAGATAAGAAAAACAACCACCGTCATCACCATCAGCTCCTTCCATCTATTAAGTCTCCCCAATGTTTGGAATATTTGTCGTTTTCTTTGAACTCTGATGGCAGAAGCTCCACTGTTCAGGTGATTAGTGTCACAGTCAGATCAGGACAGTTCACCCTCCTGTGTGACCTTTGACCCGGAGGGGTGGGTGATGAACACTGTCTGTTTTAAATCAGCAGCAAGCGCCGAGGCTCCTTGTGCCGACAGGAAACTATTTCCATCTGAGTGAAGTTGTTTCATGGTTACATAACTGAACTTTGGATCATAAACATTCTGTTTTCATAAAGACACAACTCAACAAAACAGGATGAACCCATATATTTTAATCTGCCTCGGTTTTCCTCAGATGTTTTTTTAAAATGAAGCAATATCTAAGAGAGATAAAATAAATATCACATTGCTTCCAAAAAATATCTGGACGTTAATCTGTGAGTGAGGAGAAAAACTGGATGTCTGTGGAGTTTTATACTGATCCTGTCAAAGAGAGTCAGGGTTAGATTTCTCTTTGATTCATCTCAGATGTTTAACCGTTTGGACTCTTGGGTCACACCTCTGGTTTTAACAGCTCTTGCTTTGATGTTAAAGTGGTCAGATAATCCGCTGTAAAAAGTTACGAGCACCGTCAAGAATGATCACCTGATCTGATGTGGCGCTTTTAAGTGTTTTTGACAAAATGCCATATATATATACAAACTGATATATGTACATTAATAGATAGTGTACATGCATGTGAGATGAACAAAACTAATCCAAAAAAATCTAAACTCTAAACTAAAGAGAAAATAATGGACCTTTACCTGGCTGAGACCAGCGATTTACGACCTGTTTGTTCAGTTAAATCAATCTGTGTTGAAACACTCACGAACCAGCAGAAGGTTATTTTAAAATGTTCTTGCAGGAGGTCCATGCGCTGACATCGTTTCAAGTTTTTCCTTTTTTTTTTGTTCAGCTGAGGGTTGTATTGGCACGAAACAGACCTCCTACAAGCTCCTCTACAGCCTACTGCAGGTCTTTGACGCAGTGTGTGTGTGTGCGTGTGTGTATGTGTGTGTGTGTGTGTGTGTGTGTGTGTGTGTGTGTGTGTGTGTGTGTGTGTGTGTGTGCGCGTGTGCTTGTGTGTGTGAGTGTGTGTGTGAAGCGGAGGAGGAGGAGGTGTTGTTGATGTAGTGATGCTACAGTTTTTAACTCTTATGGATTTCTTTTTTTGGCTCCGTGTTCTGATGCAACGTAGTTAAAAATCTGCTGTGTGAGCAGAAGGTGGCTGCTGCATTGTGTGTGTGTGTGTGTGTGTGTGTGTGTGTGTGGGTGTGTGTGTGTGTGTGTGTGTGTGTGTGTGTGTGACAGAGACAGAGAGAGTGTGTGTGTGTGTGTGTGTGTGTGTGTGTGAAGAGAGTGTGTGTGTGTGTGTGTGTGTGTGTGTGTGGCTCCTTTTCCATCCTTCATCAGTCTTTTGTCTGCTGCCTTCAAGGACCATTATAACAATGGTTTATTCGAGGTCTCAGCTCAATAAATTTTGACATTTATATTCCTTCCAATTACCGAGTTCCTGAGTGAAGTGATGTTCCCTTTTTTGGGTTGTGTTAGAAATCAACATTATAATTCACCCACAAATGATAATACAGTCCCTGTCCTCTCAGCCTCACTGCTGATCCAAAAAACATTTCTGGAGCTTCACAGCAGAACAGCATTGCAGCATTCTCCTGAACAGCTAAAAAAGATTGGGGGGGGGGTAAAATGTCTCCATTTGCCTCCAAACCAATTTGAAAACATGTAATTTACACCCATTTTAAGCCTGAAATCTTCACTGTAGCTGCAGAGTTAAAAGTGTTAGCACATCCCCCATCTGAGGCTGTAAATAACACGTTTTAAAATCTATTTGGAATCTCACAACATCCACAGATTTGGATCACGCCAGATTAGACATCATGATGGAGGTTAAGAGACTAAAGATGACTTTGAGGGATGAAGCTAACAAGAGAAAAAGAGGCCAAGCGAGATGATGGAAAAGAGTAAAGAAGTAAAGGTCCCATATTATATTTTTCATGAATTTCTCACAGCTGTCAGAGGTCCAACAACACTGTATTCGATATGCATAGCCCCAAACCCATCCGTGGTCCTGAATTTCAGCTGTCTAAAAGTAGCTCAAGTGAGCTCTACTGAGAGCAGGCTGTTTCTGAATGCACCTTTAAATGCTAATGTGCTCTGTCTGTCAATGCCTAGAGAGCCTTGCCTGCTACACGCCCATCTTAGAAAGACGATGCCTCTTACGCTAGCGGTAGCATGCGCTAATGTTATGGTGGATGTATAGCTAACTAGTTAGCCAATTTCAAGCTGACTTCACCATACTCGTGGGCAACTGTAAATACTATTAAACTGCGGCGACACCTACCTGTGGCTCGCTGGGTCCGGTATGGTTGGGACTGATCCTTTTACCAGGGTCAGTGTTGAGGCAAACCCAGCTTTGTACTGACCCTTGTTTCTGAAGCAGTCCGATGTGAAGTGGTTAGCACACACACACAAACTTACACGAACCGCACATTGTTGTTAAAAATGAAATGCAACCACTGTCTCCTCTGTTCTTCTGTAGCTGGGACAGAATATAGGCTCTTATGTTGATTTTTACAACCAACAACAGAGTAATTTGCATGTCTAGCTTGGAGAAACGACATTGTGAAACTCTGCAATCTTACCGCTGGACACACCGAACTTCACCTCGGGGATGAACGACCCCCTCTTGGATATCTCCTATCACCGAGCAGAGGAGGCCGGCCTATGTAATAAATGACTCCGTTCGTTACGTAATGAAAGAAGCTGAACCTGAACAGCCTGTAGGAGTGCTGTTTTACCAATGGGTGGGCTGCAGAGGCCATGCAGTAATTGCTTGCTTTCCTCATTCTAGGAGTTGGCAGGCTCAGGGAGGACCAGCCTATATATGTAGAGACCACAGAAAACATGTGTTTTCATAATATGGGAACTTTAAAGGGTAAAGAAAAATATAAGGCTACAAGAAAGACGAAAACTGGACCAGTTGCTGTTGAATTCCAAGTAACTTTGGCTTCCTCGCTAAGTTTTATGTCTTGTGTTGATGCACTTGCTTGATGTTAGGCGGAGATTTGGCAGAGGCTGGTAGAATGTTACGGCCAAGTGTTATTGTCTCCGGTTTACGTTAATTTGGTGTGCTGTTACTGTTCCGAGTTTTGTGCAACACTCTGTATGTTTTACAGCAAAATTGCCTGAGCATGCATGTTTACCTCTGGTTTTAAAGACATATTATTTTAATTTTGCGCTCAGTTTCGTTTGTAGTTCGCACATAACGTTACATTACAACCGCAAAATCTTACAGAAACCTGGATTTGTATCTACAAAACAGGGGTGTTGCACTGAAACTCAAGCAACATGAACAGCATTCTCCTGGATAAAAGTCTTTTGTTCTTGTTGTCTGATTTTACCACTGGAGTTTTTCCATCGTAAACTCGATGAGTATCGCCAACAGGCTGGTCATTTTGTGAACAAAAAGGCACTGTTAGCCTCTAACAAAGTTGCCCACCACATCGTAAGGTGTGAAAAACCTCTCATAGCAGAGGAGCTAAACGTGGGAGATTGTTTTAAGTTGTTGCAGATGTTATCTCAGCTCATTTTATTAATCTATTTTAATAATCAGGTGATTGTATGCAGAATGCTGGTGCCAGCAACTCATACAGTGGTTTATATAGATAAATAAATGATTATCAGGCTCTCAATAGTATTTAAATTTTTTTTTTTGGGGGGGGGGGGGGGCATTTCTGTCCTCAAGGGGGGGCATGACAGAAAATAAGTGAGAACCAGTGGTTTGACCCATCAATCCACCCTGACCTCCTCCGAATGTGGACCCTTTATGCTAAAACACACGACAATTTTCACACATCATTAACATTACATTCACACATAAAGACAAGTGTAAACCTTAATGCAAATTAAATGGCCAAAAAATGCCAGATGCTCTCGGTTCGGGTCTGCTTACTGTCCAGTCCATTGATTGTGAAAACAGCTTATCAAGACCCATTTCAACAAACTACTGTAACAGCTTACAGTAACAAGAAATGTTTTTTTTTACTGCTATTTTGTACTTATGCTAACAGACTGAGGCTAAAGCCTGACTGATTATTATAACTAAGCATACCTAACAACTAAGCATATCTAAGTTTCTTGATAGTAGCCGTAGTAATTATTACAGTAGCAAAGGAGGAGGTCAGGTGAAATAGCTTAAAGAGTGACAAAGTCAGCATTAGGAGGAGAGAGGTGGGGTGAAACAAACACAGGGTTTTCATACAGAAGATCGCTGTTGGAGTTGATTGATAACTTGAAATAAGGGATGTCATGTCAGTACACTTAAACTGAAGTTAAGGCCGAAACAAACTCACTGTAACCTGAGCCACAATATTTTTCTAAACCTAATCCAGGGGTTTCTTGCGTAAACCAAATCAAACTGTGAGCGTATAATGCAGGTCCTGTTCGTCTGTCGGAGGTGGCTCGCAGTCGTCCTGTCGTTTTTGGGAGAAGCTGGAAATCGACCTATTAAGTCGTTTAGGTATGAGGATGTGTTGCACAAACTGAACCTGGAGAAGCTGTTTTTATGCTCCACATATGTATGAAGTCACCGCTTGAAATGTTACTGTTTGCATTTTATTAACCAAAATTTGAGACTTTTTATTCCCTTTTCAACGTATATCTGCACTTCTGAGTTTCATTCTGTTGATTCATCTGTTTTATGTATCTAAGCTTATCTTGTTATTTCATATTTTGACTCTTTTCTTTTCTCTTGTCTTTATATAACAGTTTGTCTGTCTTTTTTTAATGCCTTTATTTTCATGTAAAGCACTGGAAAAGCTCTGAAAATGATCTAGTAAGTGGATGTTGAGATGTTTACAGACATCTTCTTGGTTTGAAAATTTTCTTTACCTGACAAAATGAACCAAAACAAACAGGTTTGTTCTAATACGTGAACTTAACTAAATATTCAGATGAACAGAAGAAGTCTGAAGTCAAAGGTTCAGATTTTTTGCCTGAAAGCCTCCATTATTTAACTCATCTGTGTGTTTCAGACCTGTGTCTCTGCTTTGATGCAGAGTGCTGCTCAGTATTCATTTATTCACCTCTGATTTCTTTTTCTTTTTTTTCCCAGCGAGCACTTAGAGAGTGTTTACGAGCCGGAGAGGACATCAAATAACTGAAACCTTTTAAAACAGACGAGGACACGTGGACGGAGCTGAAGTCGTAACTGTCAGTTGAGACCAAACTCAACCAGATGATTCAAATGTTTTGTCTGGAGCTGTTTTTAATGTGAGCTGTGGTCCTTAAAGCAGTCCTGTTCTTAATGTGCTAAAATGGAAATATTCAAGTGGTCACATAAGAACCTTGTTTCAGTCCGATTCACAGGGGGTGACGTTCAAGTGAATGCTCAAGGCCTCAGGCAGCAGTGCAGAAATAATGACCTCAGAGGTGGAATGTAACTAAGTACATTCTCTCCAGTAAAGTGCTCAATCTGAGGTGCTCCTACTTCACTTGAATATTTACATTTTATGCTTAATGGCTGCTGAGCCTAGTTCCATTGCTCACTCACCTGTCTCCGGTATCGGTGTCCATTCTGGCCCCTGGAACTGAAAACCTCCTCCCAGGAGTCCAAAACTGCTGTGCTAATGGAATAAACCAGGGGTGTCAAACTCAAACACAGAGAGGGCCAATATCAAAAACCAGGAAAACACAGTCAGCATTTATTAAGAAGGATAAACAGGCTATTGGATGCAGGTGCAGAAGGAAAACATATTTCTGGGCTAGAGCCAGATGCTTGGCACCTTTTTCTAACTGCCAGTTCATCAGTTCATGTTTGGGGTCAGGTTCTGTGCTGCGGAGATCCGCAAGATGGAGTGAAGGTGTGCATCAGTGAGACGACTCCTTTGTGGGTTTTTGCTCATCAGAAAAGCTGCTCACATAGGTATGTGCCTCCAAACATGCAGAGCATTTGAGAATCATGTAGACAGAGTTGTTGTAGGGATGAAGCCTGGAAACTGTTATAAAATAATACTTGCATTATTACACTGAAGGTCTATCAGCTCCATTCGGAGGTTTACAGGTGCTCTTTCTATGTCAACTGCAAATGGAACGCTGAACAGGTTGAATTTTAATTTCTGAGCCGCAACGTTGGAAAATCGCTGCGTGAATTATGTGCCAAGTGCGCCCAGTTTATCCACAAATGTGCTGTTGGGAGAGCATTGGAAACATGTCTTGTCATTGTTTGGCAACGCGCAAAGTGACTAAAGTTTCCCTGCTGCATCTGAGTCGCCCACAGGCGCAGCTTTGCTTGGAAAGCTCTCTCGGCACCATACGTGTCAGCCTTGTCCCTGAAGCACAGTGATATGTTTCGTTATGTCGCACAAAAAACGCCAGATCACATCGCCACTTTTCGTCCCAGAGCTCCGTGGTGTCTTTCCCTTCCGCTTTCCAGAAACTGGCAGATTTCCTCACGCAACTCAATAAGTCTATTAAGCGCTTTTGCTCGACTTAGCCATCGCACCTCTGTGTGATAGGGCTCAGTGCCATGTTCACAATCTATCTCCCCAAGAAAAGACCGACATTGGCTGTGATTTAATTAAGGCCACTTCAGCTACACAAACAAGGTAAACTGGTTTACCGCTAATGTCTGTAAACAGATACTGTGCCTCCCACCTGTCGTGAAAGCGCCTGTTTTTCATAGTCCACTTTTCATTTGGCCATTTCTTTTGGGAGTCTTATTTAATTGCATGGACAATAAAGTGGGGGGAAGGTGCAGGTGGGCATGCTCACTGTTGTAGTGTGGGGCCAGATATGATGGACATTAACCGAGCACAGGACATTAAAACCTGGATACAGTGTTGAGGGAGGAGCCACGTTCATTCCTATGAGAGCTGCTCAGTGGCACATGAAGCCAAACAAGCTCGACTTCCCAGATATGAAATTAGCCGGATCTTACATGTTGTGCAGCTAATAGAGTGTGCTCAGACACTTTCACCAACCGAGCCAGCTCACTTCTGGTTTAGAGCCTAGCTAACTTGAGTTGAGATGAAATTACCGAATTGTGCACCTCTTCTACACTTTCAAAATTGTTTTGTACTGAACAGAACTAATGATGAGACTCTAATGACAGTCAAATGAGACATTTTGCTGGGTTTGTGACACTCAAAGAAATGCGTCCACCGTTTTACAGATGCTTCTTTCACAATGTTAGTTTATGGAAAAGGTCACTTTGGGCTCCAGTGCAACACATGATGATGTAATTATACGTTTGGCCACTACGAAAGTTGGCTTCATAGGCTGGCGCTGTTCCTGGGGCCTTGGCATATACAGGTTGCTTTCAGGAAACTCTGTAAATCATACAAAGTTGAGGCAGAGCAGTGGTGTGTGTGTGTGTGTGTGTGTGTGTGTGTGTGTGTGTGTGTGTGTGTGTGTGTGTGTACTGTACATGAGGCGGCACAAACTGCGATCCCTAAAATGTACTGTTGTAAATGTATGTTTGAAATTGTTGCTTTAACCTTTCCATACTAGCACCGCGCAGAACTGATGAACTCTCCTTTCACATAGCTGCTGTTGTCAGTATGACCGGGTTGATTGTGATTTTCACCTTTTTAGTTCCTATTCTGTCCCGAGTTGGCATGTGGTTCACAGAGCGGTTTAACATAAAACTGGATGATATTTCAATTAGGACCAGCTTTCTTGACTTTTAAATCTATCTTTTAAATTGACCAACATACTATGTGTAGTTCATGACACGACACAATAAGCATCAAAAAATGATTTGACTGCATTAACAACCTTACAAAGTCTTTCCGAAATAAGGGGCGTGACTTCGGCTCTCTATGGTTACCTGGATGGCAAAAGTCAACTGATGAAGGTGTTAATTATCATTAAATAAATCCTGACACAATTTAAGAAGTGACATTATAATATTATTCATATTTCATAAAAATGAGAAGGAGAAATTATAATCAGCACGAGTTACTTCGGTATTTTCCAATCTATCGGTTCAGTAGTATCAATATTTGACAAGTTGGGAGTGAGACTAAACAATCAACTATCTTATGTACTTTATCATTTACATCGACATATTTATCTACTATTGAATACTTGTCTGGAGCTGAAGCTGAGGCATGAAATAGTTTTTGAGGTGTCGCCTGTTGTGTTTGATGGGCACTTGAATGCATCACTGGTCACACAGAGCACATAAATAGTCGGGGGTCTTTAGATGATCCAGAGCTCATTTCAGACTCTGGGCCTCCTCGTCGCTGATCAGATCCAGTTTATACAGTAGTGATAAATCTGTCTTGCTTCCTTTCACTTCAGTCCTGTTGCCATAGAAACAAGTGATAAGAATACTGTCCTCTATCTTCCTCGATCTCCTCTTTCATCTCCTCCTCTTCTCTCCACCCGTCGTCTCCTCCTCTGTGTATAAAAGCTTCGTGTCACATCCACTCCAGCAGACATTAGCGTCCAGCTAACACCAGTCAATGGCTCATACGCAAGTCTGCTGATGCTAATTATATTATGCTAATAAGGACAGACTGACTGAATGTGGACAGACAGCAGCGAGCAGCATCAACTCTGAGTGGTTCCACATTAATGAGCACCGGGCTAACAGGCCTGAAGCTGTCGAGCATGAGGCTAATGAACACGATGCTACACGATGCTAATGTGAGGCTGAAACGCTCGATAGCACTCGACCTGCTTCAAAGTGTTTGGAATGATGTCGATCCAGAGATTCACACCAATAGATAAAGACATGTCTACTCACTGACTGAATTATTAACATCCATTAACATCTATTTACATTTATTAACATCTATTTACATTGTATCTTCACTGAACAAGCTTCAAACCTTCAAAATACTGTTGTGATGTTTCTATTTTTGCCCTGACAGAGTTTGTCTTTTTGTTAAGAAACTCAATCAGCAGGTTCTGAATTTGTGTGTCTGTTTGTTCATCTACTCAACAAAATGACCAGTGCTGTTAACAGTTCAGTTGGAAGAAAGACTCCACTAACCCTGTCTGTCTACACATCTTTGTCTTGATTTTGTCATAAAAATGATGAGGAAAAATACTTCCTAACAACTTCTTTTTAAATCATACTAAAAGTGGTACTTCGTTGGGAACTTGTTGTGCTTTCACATTAAACTGCAGTTCACTGTTTAATGCTTCATACTCATCTGTAAAGAAACTCTCAGTTTCCCCAATTGGGGACCTTGGGGTTTAAACAACATAAACAAGACTAGACAATTCCCCGCCGGGGAATCGCGAGAGTGGGCTGTGCGCTTTGCCCCGTGACGAAAAAGCAAACATGGTGTCGGCAAAATTTCTCCACCATCAAGCAGGAAAGGCCTTTAAGAACACAGTCACCAACTTCTGTGGTCCCACAGAAATGTGGTAATAGGAGCAAGCTGGACAAGGGTGCAGTTTCGCAAATCCTCTTCCTGATTTACAATGGAGTTAATGGGACAGTTGAGACCTACTCTTGTTGGTTAGAGGCCGATAATTCAAAAACCATGAATCCCACCGAGAAAATAGACACATTAGGAGAAAGAAGACAAGTGTGGCTATAACTCTGGAAAATTTCACTGTTTTTGAGTGAAATTTGTGGCTGGGAGCATCATCTAAAGCGAAAATTTCACTCACTATCATTCAAGGGCCAGCGTTCAAAAACTATACATCATAGGAAAAAAGTTCGAATACAACTTAAATAGATGAGACTCGTGCCTACATTTAAAAGTTTGAATGGTGTTTCTAGGTGAATGTATGCCATAGCAGGAGATGTTTGAAAAACGTTGAAGATTTGCGACGTTTTGACCTCATCCCATTCATTCCTTATGGGAAATGTTTGGCAGTTGTGGTTTGCCATTTGATAAGTGATAGTTAATACATACATCTAGTAACAAAGCACATTTACTCAAGTATTGTACTTAGGTACAATTTTAAGCATTTTACATTTTGGAGGAAAACACTGTACTTTTTCCTCCACGCCATTTATTTGATAAAATGTATGAAATTTTCTTTTTGGGGTAAACTGTTCCTTTGATAAATGTTGTAAGGTAACAGATTTGTGAGCCAAAGTTTCCCACGGTGACAAGACACAAAAATGGAATAAAATACAAAAACACACCAGCAGTGACACTGTCAAGCTGTGTGGATGTCACACTAATAATTACTAATATAATAATAATAATAATAATTACTGTGTTCAGAAAAGCCTGATATATCTTCTTCTTCCTCTGTTGGTTTGTTTGTTTTTCGGGGAACGGTATGAATGAACTCAAGCCTCATTATTCAAAACAACATTTCCCATCAGCCACACAGCATGTCGCTGCACAGGAGATGTTTTCTCGTTCTTGTGTGACCACAAACTAAATCCTGTCAGGATCACAGAGGTCGGAGGAAATGTCGAGGCAAAGGGTGGAGGCGGCGAAGCGGACTGTCGTCATGGCAACGACCAATAAAATGACATCAGCGAGTGCAAATGTGTCAGTTTGAGTCTTCATGGTGTCTGAAGGTTAAGCCGTTTTGTCGCCTTTTTCTTCTTCGCTGTGGGGTTAATAGAGACTCTGACCTCCACCCTTCACCCCCTCCTCCTCCTCCTCCTACTACTGAGCCCTCTGTTGTTGTTGTCATCATCATGGTTAATATCACTGCTGATGTTCGGCAGCAAAGATTACAACTAAGCATTGTTTAGTATTCAGACAGACAGACGAGGTGTGACCGGTTTGATTTTATAAGGCAGAATGACATCACAGATTACACAACTCAAACATACACGTTAATCACATTTGAGCAGTGAGCTTTGATCTTAAGCTGTGTGTCAGCCATCAATAACTGTATCGATTCCAGAGGGTTTACAGCTGTGTGTTCATGGCTTCAACAGCAATATATCAGTGATGTCACTAAATCCTGTGATCTCACTAAAGTGTTAAATGTCACGTTACGACCTCGACCGGCGACCAAATTGATTATTTTTTCCTGCATTCAAAACCTGATGGAGAGAGAGGATAATGTTTAACTACTCCTTTAACTGAATCTGGTTATTTACTGATATCTAGCTAAAGTTGAACATTCTATACATAATCTAGTAATCTAATTCAAACCCAGAGCAGAAACATGCTGGAGTCTGCAGTCACATGTTTCTACCATCAGAGGAGTCGGAACAAGATGCATGCTGGGAGCTCGTATATTGTCTGCGATTATAAATATAGAATTTAATATGTTGTATAAATATATTATGTATTTATATTTCCAGCAGGAGGAATGTGATCAGAGAGGAATGTGGCAGGAAATCAGAGGAGAGGCCAAAAAAAGCTGACCTTTGACCCCTGAATGTTTTCACAGTCAGCAAACGGTAGATATTAGAAAAAGAGGGCGGCAAGGAGAGGAGACAAGAGAGGCGGTGAAGAGCAGACAGGAAACAAGGACAGGAGACATGGGAAGAAAAAAGGAGAGGAAGCAAGGACAGGAAATTGGGTAAAGGGACAAAAGGAGAGGAGGAGATGAAATAAATAAGAATAAACAAGGGAAGAAAAAAGGAAAGGAGGCAATGGAATGAAACACAGATGAAATAAAGTTGGGCAATAAGGCAAAGAGATAAGAAGAGATAACAGGAAATACAAAATGGAAGCGAGACAAGGAGAGAAAATAGGGACAGGTGACAAGGAGAGGAAACAAGGAACAGGGATGAGGAAAGCAGACAAGTAGAGGAAAGAAGGAAAGAAGACAAAGAAAAGAGATGAGAAGAGAGGGTTGACAAGGAGAGGAAACAAGGAGAGCGGACAGGGAGAGGAAACTAGGAAAGGTAACAAAGCAAAGAGACAAGGGAAGGAGATAATCGAGACAAGGATGGTAAACGAATAGAGAGACAAGTTGAAGAAAAGGGGGGAGAAGACAAATAGAGATGACATGGAAAGGAGACAAAGAGGGGAAACTAAGGCAGGAGACATAAAGAGGAGATATTGACAGGAAACAAGGAAAAGAGCCGTCCTATTCTGTTTTTTTATTACTTTTACTTCAGTAGTGTTAGTACTTCTTCCACCTCCGAGTCTCTTGTTCAAAGTCTGTTGAATTTCTGAGCTGATTTTCAAAAAACGTTTTATCTGACTTTTTCCTGTTTGGCAACATCAGTCTGTGTCTATAAATAACAGGACGAGTGGAAAAGAGAAGTGACATGAGTGAGTCGTCTTTCCAACTCTTCCTCTCTGTCTGTCTGTCTGTCTGTGCGTCTGTCTGACTGCCCGTCTGAGGAAACACATCAACATGCTGTCGCTGCTTCTTCACACCTTCACCTCCATCTGGTTCCTCACAGGTGAGTCTGAACTTGAAGCTTTCTGTCCTCTCACTGACTTTAACTGTTTAACCGATTCAAGGGACACACTGGTCTAAAATCAGACCGTCTGACACTTTCATTGATAACCATGTGGTCAGCAAAGTGTTTCTATGTCTCAGAAGGGAAATGTTGTAATAGTTACTCTCACTGTATTTATCTGGCAGCTTTAGTTATTTTACAAACTATGATTTTAGCCCACAAAATAGAAGAATATATTAGATTAGAAGAATATATTAGCACTTTTTACATTTTAATTTAGTAATTGTTAACTGTTAGGATCAATTAAGTCGTGCTTCGTGTTAAAACATGTTATGGTTTGTAATATATATATATTTGTATATCTCCGGTTGCATTATTTTAATAATGTGAATACATTTGGCCTGTTGATCGGACAAAATAAATATTGTGAAGGCGTCACTTTAGATCACTGTGACCACATTATCTCACTATTTTCAGTATTTAAACAAACCAATCAATCAATTACAGTTTTTGCTTAACGCTTAAACACTAAAAGTGGTTGTTATGTCTAAACCATCACAACCTCTAATTTTGGTGACCATGCCCCAAACAACAGCATGAACCCTGCAAACACAATATATGCTTTGCACTGTGTTTGAAATTCTCCAACACACTTCTTGCAAAACACGACTACACTGTTTTTTACATAAGACACATTGTTCGAAAAGCAAATCTCATGCAATCTTTGGGAAAACACATCTATTTAAAATGCAAAACACAACTAAAATCGGAAAAGCAAACAGACTCACACACATGAAAACGATTAAAATCTAACTGAACCTGCTTTTAAAGTCAAAAACCATCCAAAGTACTGAATACAGCTGTGTTTTGCATAGAGCACATCTGCGTGTTGTTGCTTCAAGGAAAGAGTAATTCAGAGGTGCATGTGTTTAAAGTTGCGATGCTAAAAACAGTTTTGAAATGGGATTGCATGTTGCTGTATAAGTTAGGAGTTTATCTCCTTGCGCTGTTTCTTATTGGGCCCGTGTGTTAAGCTATGACGCAGATAGCCAAAGTCAGCAACATGTGTTTAAGCATTCGGCAAGAACTGTAATGGAGAAAATAGTCGGCAGATTAATTCAAAATTGAAATAATTATTTGATTGTTGAGAATCAGCTCCACCTCAAACAAGCTCCATCAGCTCTTGCGCTGAAGACGTATAAAATCACGTAGAGATGGAATTATAGTCTGAAACCATCTTTGTGTCTGTGGCAGCCCGTGTGTCAGCGGTCACCACGGAGACGGTGGTGGGCGTGGCTGGGAGGAGGGTGAGGCTGCCCTGTCGGTCGGAGGCGGTCAGCCAGAGAGGAGTGGAAGTGTGCTGGGGGAGAGGAGAGCCATCACTGTTCACCTGCCACAACACTGTGATCAACGCAGCTGGAGATCAGGTCTCATACAGGAAGTCCTACAGGTAGGTGGTCACAGGTGGTCAACAAAACAAAATACTTTTGGCGAGACATCGGGACATTGTCCGGTCGTGTTAGTGACAATAAAACAAGATTATTCTAACGAGGTGTCGGGACATTTTCTAGTCGTGTTTGTAACAAACCTGGATCATTTTGGCGAGGCATTTTCAAGGCGTGTAAGTGGCAAAAAGAACCCCCTGATATTTCTGCTGAGATGCTGAAGCATTTTTCCAGTTGTGTTACTGGCAAAAAACAGACTTTTTTAGTGAGATGACTTGGGAAGTTTCCAACTGTGCTAGTGGCAAGAAAACCAGATATTTGTAACAAAACATAGGGACATTTGCCAGTGCTGTTCGTGGCAGCAAAACCAGGTATTTTTGGTGAGACATCAAGACATTTTTTCAACTTGATATTTTAGCAAACGTTTAGGCATTTTTCAATCTTAAAGGGATAGTTTGGGGGTCATATAAATGTACTTTATATGACCCCACTTCAAAAAACACAAACTATCCCTTTAATTGTTGCATCTTCTTTTAGATAAATTCTGTTTACCTGTAGCGGTTGAAATGAAACAATAACATATGAATGTAAATTTAGATAAAAAATAAATATACTTAAGGCTCTCCTGATGATCTCCTCTCCTCTGCAGGTACTCTGTATCGTCCTCCTCCTCTCTGTCCATCTATAGCTCTCGACTATCAGACGCTGGTTTCTATCACTGCAGAGTTCAGCTGCCCGGTCTGTTCAATGACCAAACATCCACCGTTCACCTTATCATCATCAACCGTACGTACAGCCTGAGCCAGAGCAGACACTCTGATTCTGATTCTTTTAGCTTCATGGTGACCAGATAAAGGTGTGTTCAGTTTTTACATGAATGAACACTAGTCGTAGTAGAAGTAGGAGGAGGAAGTAGATCAGACTGTTTTCTATAACTTGTCTCCTGTCTGTCCTCGTGCAGCTCGCTCTGTGGTCTCTGAAACCTCTGAGCGCTCAGACAACTGGGATGCTGAGAACCTGAACACACCACACACTACAACAGGTGAGTTCAGCAAGACGGACTTTCACGGTGAGGCAAAGAAAATCATTGTGACGATTTAGTTTTGAGACGCTTTCATCTTGTCGGCAGGTTTCAGCAGACATGACGTGACCAGGCAGACCGGAAGTGATGTCACTGGAGAAGACACCACAGGGCCAATGGTGTTGCTGGTTCAGGTAACAAAGATAGTTTACAATGACAACTCTACAGATCATGCTTATTATCTTGACTGTATATAATATTACACTAGTACTGATGAGGTTAGCAGTGATGGAGTGTAACTAAGTATATTTAATCAAGCACTTAATTAACTTAATTCCAATTGTGTGTAAGTTTTTCCATTTTCTGCTGCTTTAAACTTCTCCTCCACTACATTCTGGAGGCAAATATTTTACTATAACCATAAACTATATTTATTTGATAACTTTAGTAACTAGTTGCTTTGCCAAATAGCACATTTTGAAATTATTTTATGTTCTCAGTGAACAAATAAAAAAGCACTGATTCAATAATTAGACAAATACTTAATTTTTGATCTGGTAAGTGGTTGACCCACAAAAAAGTATTAACATATATATAAATATTTATGATATATTTTAATTTTTAATTTTGATGCTTTCTTACAATTATTACAAGAAAACTACTTTTAAAAAGGTGTCAAGTGCATATTTCAAGACTTTTACTCAAGTTCTGGGGCGATTCTAGACCCTGATGGGGCCCATAGGCAGTTATTCAGGGGGCTCATCGAACAAGCGTTCATAACCAAAATGTCAAAATAATATGATAACAACAAAAATTGTGGAATGTAAACACATTTTATTCCAAACACTGCCATAAAACAATGAAAATGAAATGAAATACTGAATTTACAGTTACAGTTATCAACATTTGGAAGTATCACGTTATCCTCTATTGCTGTTGGTGCCAGAAACTTCAACAATGATCCTGAGGAAAGATAATACAGTGATGCTTATAACACAGTAACGTAATTCATTTCAAGCATGCACTGTGGCTACTTAGGTCTTACATTTACAGCATGAAGAAAATACACAGTTTTCAGTATCATCATATAACCACTAGGTCCACTCTACAGATAAGGAAAATACAATAAAATACATTCATCTCACGGCACATAGCACAATATCTTACACCAATACACTTCAGTAATTTAGAGTACACTTGTCAAAATTTCTTTGCATCTTAATTTCATAATGTCGTAGCTTGAGACAGACACAGCTTTCATCAGTTGACGTTAGCTTATGTCCCCTTCAAATCACTCTGGTGTCCTATAAAATGACAGGTACTCCTGTTTTTATGGGTGAATTTAACTTTCGCTTAAGTGATATTTTGATTGAAGATTCATGTGCATTGCTTTTGGGTTACTAACTAAATAAGACAGAAACATAAAAAATGTACAGTGTGTTTTATCATACATTTCTAAACATGGGTGCACCTTGTGATTGACATAGTTACCATGGCAGCAGACAAGAACTTGAAAAACATTTGTTTGTCTGTTTGTCTGTCTGTTCACAGTCGTCTGTCCAGCAGCAGCAGCAGCAGCAGGTCAACAGTCTGCAGAGCTTCATTGGAAACACAGTGAGGGTCTCCTTCATCGTCTTCATACCTGCACTGCTGCTGACTGCTGCTTACAGTCAGTACATACACACACACACACACACACACACACACACACACACACACACACACACACACACACACACACGCACACACACACACACTCAAATTTAACATACTTCTCACTTTAGTTGTAAGTCCCTCTGATACTGAAGTAATAACAGGTGTTTTATTCATTTTATGTCTGAAGGATTTTGGAGGACCAATCAGAGACCAGAGACTGACAAGAGGCTGAACCAATCAGAGGAAGAAGAGGCGTACAGCTCTGTGTAGAGTCTATCTGCTGCTGTGGAACATGTTTTCTGTTTGAGTTGTTTCTTCACTTTTAGTCCAGCTGGGCCACCATACAGACCTTCATCACAGCTGTCAGAACATTATTCATTGCTGGAAAATCATCAATGTGCTTTTTTTCACTGTTGGAATGTAACAAGGTACATTTATTCATTTACTTTCCATTTGTATGCTTCTCTCTGCTTCTACTCCACTACAACTAAAAGGGAAATGTACTTTTCGATCCAGTACATTAATCTGACAGCTTTAGTAACAGATCAAGATTTTCCATATTAAAGTTAATGAAAGTTGTTTTGTGACTTTGACATAATATCAATTCCACCAAAGACACTTTTCTCACTGAACATCGCACATTGTTAATTTCGAAAACTATTCAAATGAGCCAGTAATTCGCAAAAAATAAAAGATGAGTGAAAAAATTGAAAATCAATTTGCATATCAGAAATGACTTTTTCTTCTTTCTTCTCCCATTAATCATCTGACGACTCCTCTGATTTATCTGGTGACCCTTTTGAGGGCCCAACAGAGATACACTGGACTAGAGTAGCTACCTGCATATAAAATAGTCTAAACTAGCTTCACATGGAGCAGCTATAACAGTAAAGCATTGATACATTGATATTATTATTAATGTCACATCAGATATCAGTCACAGGCTGAGACATTTTACTATGCAACCGGTACTTCAACTGATACTGATACCTTACAATACATTACGATGGATATTCTTTATTGTCCCCATAGGTAAGTTTGTCCTGTACTCAAATGCTGCTCACATGAACACAAGTTAGTCCAAGTTACGGTAAAATAAGCTACATAAAACAAAACAGCACCAGCTGTGTCAGTCACAACAATAAACTGCACACAACAAATATAATGCGCAGTTTATTGTTGATGCTGAGAATACTTATTCACACTTGTTTTCCCGGACAATTAAATTCTTCATCTGACTTCCACTGTAACAAAATATGTAAAACACTAAAAAATTCTACAAAAAAACCCAAGAATATAAGCATTGAAGCCCTAGAAGATATTAAAAACCAAGTCGATAAAAATACAAACATAAGTAAGGTGATATGGATATGTTTGGTCTAACAAAGGGGGGAATGGGAAAAGGTTTTGCGAATAACAACAAGAAGGAAACAAAAGGATTTTACTACATTTTACTAATGTCAGGTGTCATCATAACTGTACAACACTGAACAAAACCTCCTGAAACACCACAGTGAGTGAAACTGTCATCAAACGCAATAAAACCGTTGCTCAGTGTCGTCAGAATGTCTGTAGCGCCCTCTGCTGGTTTGCCGACATGTTGTTATAATGACCTGAGAAAGACGGTGGTCGATGATGTGAATGGATGTTAAACTCTGCTCCTGGCACAAGAAGAGAAAGTTAGTTTGTTTCTTTGTTTTACTGCTGTCAGCATGTGGTGATGAAGATAAAATAATTGTGTTCTTGCTGAAGTTTGGTATTCTGGTTGTTGTTATTTGACTAGGTGGTGTCGCTGTGACGCAGCGTTTTTATTATTATTTTATTGCTAATTATTCCTCTACTACTGTATTTATATCTGTTTTATGAACTTTACTACCACATTGTCCTCTTCAAGAAGCTTCAAACAGCATTCCGCCCATTATTCAGACTTTATATAATTTTTACCATCGATTTTTACCCACTGGTTTTATTGACTTGACTCACCTGTTAGACGCGAGGCTAATCTGCTGTAGCTGAATTAGCTAACGATGCTAGGCTAAAATAAATTAATAAAGTTCTTATTTCCTGCATTAAAGAGTTACTTACACACTAACAGTTGTAAAAATATTGGTTTAAGTATTCCAGGTTTGTTAGTTACAGAGCAATTAGGATTATTTAATGTGATTCAGATGTTGTTGTTTTTTTTCTTTGTTGCTATATTTATTTAGATGAATGTCTATTAAGTAGATGCAAGATACTGTGTGCCACCAAAACCTCACCAATACATTTATACACACATGTTAGATAGACTTTATGTACCAGCATTGTTTTTGTGACTGGTTAATGGTTTGAATTGATCATTTTAATGAGATCATAAAGTATCTCACGTCTATGTGGGATAAGGGGCATTTTCCCTTCAATATTGTATAATAAAAGAATTGTAGTTATATTAACCAACAATGTCTTTGTTACTAAACTGTAAACTACGATCTTATAGTGGTGAGACAGGGGGCTCGATTCCCCAACAGGGAGGCAAAGATCCTTTAACTTATGAGATACACATATTGTATTTGATTATTTATCTATGTTATATTTGTATTTTTTGCTTGATCAGAGTTTTTCAGCAGCTGTTTCCATACACCCATTTGTTGGTGGATGACTGTTATTAACTTTTGAAAGTAATAGATAAAAATTCTTATATATTCTTTCACTGAACAGGACAATGAGCTGCAGGTATTCTTTTTGCAGTGTGGCACTTGGCTGTCAGCCGTTCATTCTTTACAGTGCGCAATGCAGCTGTGTGGTTAACTACAGTGTTTGTGATGTCAGTGTGACTCGCTTCATCATGGAGATCGTTCTGCTTCTCGCTCTCCTCACAGGTACTATGATCTTTACTGACTTTACATCTGACTTATTTCATGTCATTTCTTCGTTTAAAAGTTGATAAATACAGGAAAATGGAAAAGCAAACTTTTTGTGCTTATTATTCATTATTATTATTCCTTCTGAAATTATTTATTATTATTATCATTATTATCATTGTTATTATTATTATTATTATTATTATTATTATTACTATCTCCACTCTATTTAATAAGTGCACACATGCTTGACACAGACGAACTGTGAGATATCAACAGTCTGATGAAGGGGACAAACCAACATGTTGTGGGTTTTACACTTTCTTACATCATCGGTTCAGTTTTTATTGTCTTGAGTTGCAGCTCAGCAAAAACAGACACAGTAAAGCAAAGCTGTCTGTCTGTGAAACAGATAAAAAGAAACAATTTATAAAATGTAAAACAGTAACAAAGCAGTTTGAAACAGGTGATACATCAATCTGACAGTTGAGATATTTTCAGTAACAAGCAGATTTTTGATGCTGACACAAACTGAAGTTAATTTACATGTTTTTTCTGTCTCTACAGTCAGCGAATGTGGCAGCATCAGCGTTGTTGGTCAAAAAGGTCAGAAAGTTACTCTGCCATGTAAATACGACTTCAAGTACTACGGAGCGCTGTCAGTCTGCTGGGGACGAGGAGCTTTACCAAACAGTGGCTGCACCAAGCAGCTCGTCTCCACAGATGGTCGTAGAGTGATAGAAGGAACCAGAGCTTCCAGCAGGTATCAGTTACTGGGACGACTGGATGAAGGAGATGTTTCTCTGACGATACTGAACCTCAAAGATTCAGATGCTGGGCGGTACGGATGTAGAGTGGAAATCCCTGGTTGGTTCAATGATGAAAAACTTCACTTTGATTTGACCATTGAGACAGGTGAGAAAATATTGTTAAAATATTTTTGAAGTTTCTGCAGGAAGGCTGAAGTTTGCACAACTGTTGTCTTTAGCAAAAGACTGTTAGAGTTTCAGCAGTGAGAGCTACAACAGGAAGCAGACTGAAGCTTCATCTATTGGTTGAATAACAATTACACAGTAATCCCTAAAATGTTACAAATGCAGTAGAAAGTGTCAGTTCTTCAGAGGTGTGATGGTTCAGAGGAAAACATATCATCTGTGAGGATGATGCTCACAAGTGTCCTTTGTTCAAATGTCCACAGCTTTAGATGTCCAAGAGTGATGCACTGAGGTACAAAACTTGATCTTTTGTCCTCACTCAGGTCTAAATGAAAACAGGATGCCTTCATCCTGTTTTCATTTAGACCTGAGTTTCATTTAGAAATGAGTTTATTCAGTAATGTCTTTCACAAAGTGATAAACCTTGCTCTCACTCTCATCTCTCAAAATACCAACCCAATCACCAGAATAAATGTTAGGGAAGTACCTTTGTGGAAATCCGCAGATAAATTAAAACTGACCATATATCTGTTAGTGTGACAGTCATGAATTGTTTCAGCCCCATAAACAGAGTAACGTCTACAGAGACCACAGCCAGTTATACCGCAGGTATTAGTGGTGAGGTGAGATAGAGACTTATATTTCCTGTGTGAATAGTAAAAAGGACAGAATCTGACTTTACTTTGTGTGGTTCATATCATGACAAATCTAAACTCCTTTTGACAAAAACAAATGCACCCAAATATAATTCATGTATATTTGCTTGCTTTCGATTTTTGGTTAAAGCTGCCGTACATGTTGTCTTTCTGTTCGGTAACTCTCTGTCTGTTTTTAATGAGGTTAGCAGTGATGGAGTGTAACTAAGTATATTTTAACTGATCAAATCTGTGCTACAGTCAATGAGTGTACTCCAAAGGGTGCATTGATTGTTGTAGCCTTTACATGACAGTGTCAGGCAGATAAACATGGTAGCAGCCCAGGTTTCGTTTTCAGTATGATATATTTTGTTATAATATACAACACATAATATATATATGTGCTAAGGAAAATCATTTGGTGCCACCAAAGAGGTCATCAGAACCAGCTGCCACATGAGACCAAACACCTTTAATCAGAGTAACATCCGTTACAGCTGCAGGACAACAAAAACATAATCTGATGATAAGAAGCGCTGCACACTCTGAAGGCGCTTCACACAGATGAAATGTCAGATATCAGTGGTCTGACAAAGGGAACAAACCAACATGTTGTGGGTTTTACACTTGCTCACATCATCGGCTCAGTTTCTATTGTCTTGAGTTGCAACCCAGTGAAAAAAGACACAGTAAAGCAAAGTAGTCTGTCAGTAAAACAGATTAAAAGAAACATAATTTAGTAACAAAACAGTTTGAAACAGGTGATACATCAATCTGACAGTTGAGATATTTTCAGTAACAAGCAGATTTTAGATACTGACAAAGACTGAAGTTCTGACGATACTGAACCTCACAGATTCAGATGCTGGACAGTACGGATGTAGAGTGGAAATCCCTGGATGGTTCAGTGATGACAAACATCACTTTGATTTGACCATTGGGACAGGTGAGAAAATATTGTTAAAATATTTTGAAGTTTCTGCAGGAAGGATGAAGTTTGCACAACTATTATCTTCAGTAAAAGACTGTTAGAGTTTCAGCAGTGAGAGCTACAACAGGAAGCAGACTGAAGCTTCATCTATTGGTTGAATAATAATTACTCAGTAATCCCTAAAATGTTACAGATGCAGTAGAAAGTGTCAGTTCTTCATCTATACATCATCTCATCTGTGAGGATGATGCTCACAAATGTCCTTTGTTCAAATGTCCAAAGCTTTAAGTTAAGTTAAAACTGACTGTATATCTGTTGATCTGACAGTCATGAATTGTTTCAGCCCCACAGACGACCACATCCACTTTTAACAGAGAGACGTCTACAGAGACCACAGCCAGTCATACAGCAGTTACCGGCACTGAGGTGAGACAGAGACTCATATTTCCTGTGTGAACAGTAAAAAGTACAGAATGTGACTATACATGGTTCATATATTCTAAATTCCTTCTTAAAAAAGAACAAATGCCCCAAAATATGATTAATGTATATTTGCTTGTTGTTGATTTTTGGTTAAAGCTGCCGTACATGTTGTCTTCCTGTTTGGTAACTTCCTGTCTGTTTTTAATGAGGTTAGCAGTGATGGAGTGTAAATTAATATATTTACTCAAGCACTGAACTTAATTACATTTTCTGCTGTTTTAAACTGCTCCACTACATTCTGGAGGCAAATATTGGATATGTTTTTACTTGTAATTTTGATGCTTTATCACATTTATTACAAGAAAACTACTCTTAAAAACTTATGTGCGTTTTATACCAGATCCTTTAAGACTTCTACTCAAGTCCTATTTGTATTGGTGACTTTCACTTTCATTTAAGTTCAGTATATCTTTACTTCTAATCAAGTTTGACTCTGAGGTATGAACTACACTGATTTTATGTGTTAAGTCCTTCAGAGAAATTGTTTTGTTTACCTGCACAGATAAAACAAACTAATGACATTCAGGTAAATGAAGATCACTGCACAGTGAGAGGAAAAAATACTCATGGTTTCCAACTAAATGATATCACAGAAAAGATATCCAGAAAGTATATGTTTCATCATATATTTTTATACATGGAGGCACCTCGTGATTGACTTGTGCTAGTTACCATGGCATCAGACACGTTCATACAGCCTAACAGCTCTTTGTTTGTTCGTTTGCTCGTTTTTGCTGACACACGTTCGTCCAGCAGCAGCAGCAAGTCGACAGTCTGCAGAGCTTCATTGGAAACACAGTGAGGGTCTCCTTCATCGTCTTCATACCTGCACTGCTGCTGATTGCTGCTAACAGTCAGTACATACACACACACACACACACACACACACACACACACACACACACACACACGCATACAACCCTCAGTGTACAGTGTATTAATTTGCACGGCTAATGTTTGTTTAGTCATACATCCAGGTGATCAAATTTAGCATATTTCTTGCTTTTGTTATAAGTCCCACTGATACTGAAGTAATAACAGGCGTTTTATTCATTTTATGTCTGAAGGATTTTGGAGGACCAATCAGAGACCAGAAACTGACAAGAGGCTGAACCAATCAGAGGAAGAAGAGGTGTACAGCTCTGTGCATCTGCTGATGTGAGACATGTTTTCTGTTTGAGTTGTCTCTTCACTTTTAGCCCAGCTGGGCCACCGTGCAGACCTTCATCACAGCTGTCAGAACATTATTCATTGCTGGAAAATCATCAATGTGCTTTTTTCGCTGTTGGAATGTAACAAGGCACATTTACTCGTTTACTTTCCAGTTTCTTTCTGCTTTTGCTCCACTACAACTAAAAGGGAAATGTATTTTTCAATCCAGCACATTTATCTGACAGCTTTAGTTACAGATCAAGATTTTCCATATTAAAGTTAATAAGAGTTGTTTTGTGACTTTGAGTTAATGTCAGTTTCAATAAAGACACATTTCTCAACAGAACGTCTCACTGAGCCAGTAATTCACAAAAAATAAAAGATGAGTGAAAAAATTGAAAACAAATTTGCGTATCAGAAATGATTTTTTTTTTAACTTATCTGGTGACCCTTCGGAGGGCCCAACAGAGATGCACTGGACTCAAGTAGCTAACTGTATATAAAATAGTCTAAACTAGCTTCACCTGGAGCAGCTATAACAGTACCTTACATGAATACACAAGGGAGTAACACTGTAATGGATTTGAAAAGTGTTGGTGGGGGGGGGGAGGAGAGTGGGTCCGCTTGATTACTAACATGGCATACGCTGGCGCATCATCAGCTGGGCGGAGTTTGCCATCAAATTAATGTAAAATAAGCACATCGGTATACGCTGGGGTAGAGTAAAGGGATAGTTCGGGTGTCTTAAAGTAATCACCGATCAGTGCAGCCACAGTTTGGAGAAGTAGAGAGCCGCTCCAGCTCAGATGCTCAGCTTTGTGCTGCAGTGAACGGGGTCCAGAGAAAAAGCAAAATAAACCACCTAAAACAAGGCTCACCTTAGAAAATCTATAACTATAACCTTAAAAAATCTACAACATGAAACTTTGCTCATGGTATCACCAGGGTCTCTACTAATGAACTTGACCATTATGAACATTGTTTGTGTACACAGAGTTTACTAAAAACTACATTTTTGAACAACTCAGCTTGTTCCGCTAGATGACATCATGGCAGCCCGGACGAGATTTGACGGGATGTTCTCAATGCTCGTGTTCATTTGTAGAGACCCTGGTGATGTTAACAAAAGGATAACATTTTATTACTGTCAGGTGTCATCATAACTGTACAACATTGAACAAAATCTCCTGAGTTGAGTTAGTTTCTTTGTGCTGTCAGCATGTGGTGATGAAGATAAAATAGTTGTTTTCTTGCTGAAGTTTGGTGTTCTGTTGTTGTTATTTGACTAGACGGTGTCACCACGATGCAGCGTTTTTATGTTTTATAAACTTTATTACCACATTGTCCTCTTCAAGCATTTAGCCTGTGATTCGGTCTTTATTGAATCTTGATCATAGATTTTACCCACTGTTGTTATAGTTGTATTGACTTGAGTCACCTGTTAGACGCAAGGCTAATCTGCAATGCTAGGCTCAAATAAATTAACAAAGTTCTTATTTCCCACCTAAAACAGTTACTTACACACGAACAGTTGTAAAAATATTAGTTTAAGTATTTCAGGTCTGTTGTTTACAGAGCACTTAGGATTATTTAATGTGATTCAGATGTTTTTGTTTTTTCTTTGTAGCTATATTTATTTAGATGAATGTCTATTAAGTAGATGTAAGATACTGTGTGCCACCAAAACCTGACCAATACATTTATACACACATCTTAGACAGACTTTATGTACCAGCATTGGTTTTGTTACTGGTTAAAGGTTTGAATTGATCATTTTAATGAGATCATACAGAATCTCATGTTTATTTTCCCTGCAATATTGTAAAGTAAAAAGATTGAAGTTGTGTAGTGTAGTTTAACCAACAATGTCTTTGTTACTTAACTGTGAACTACAATCTTATACAATTTAGACAACAAGCCATAATTGGCTTGGTTCTTTTCTGCCATGTGGTCATGTTTTACTACAGTTCTGCTCTCTGGCCACCAGATGGCCTCATTGAAAATGCATAGTTGTGTTTTATATGTTTCAGCTCGACAGCGCCAATTGTCGATTCACCTAAATGCTGTGGATAAATTCGGTATTGCAGAATTAAACAAAATTACCTGAGAGGGTGTGCTTAAACGTCATTTGAGCTCAACAGTGATGCGGTCAGGACTGGGGCGCTTGCGCCAGTGCTAATTTATCCAACCAGCACTCGCAGCAAACTCCTCATCTCTGCTGTCACTCACAGTGGCATACATTTGTTTCACTATCACCCTGATCATTTTACAGGACACTCTCTCGTGGTGTGCCCGTTTGCTGATAACTCATTCCCACACGTTTATCTCAAGCTCCTGGCGCGCTCCCGGCCTGGCCCTTTTGCTGTCCTCCTTGGACAGATGCTGAAGCAAATAAATCAAAATTAACAACAAACCGATCCATTTTGTAGCCTATTTTTCTGCCGTTTCCTACTCCAGCTTTGACAGTTACAATGTTGCCATAGAGATGAATTCAAAGTTGCTACAGACTTGACGGAGTAATATTTTGAGTTATGAGTCAGACATTCTGTCATGCTGATCTGAGCGCGGTCTAAAGCTCTTGTTGACCGATCAGATTGCTTGGTCGGAACTACTTGTTGTATAATTACAAAATATAGCTCTCCTCGTTACTATAGTGGTGAGTTAGGGGCTTCCATTCCCCGACAGGGAGGCAAAGATCCTTTAACTTACGAGAGATACATAATAATGTGTTTTATCTTTTATCTATTTTATCTTTGTATTTTTTTGCTGGATCAGAGTTTTTCAGCAGCTGTTTCCACAAACCCGTTCGTTGGTGCTTGGCTATTATTTACATTTGAAAGTAATAGATAAAAATTCTTATTTATTCTTTCACTGAACAGGACAACGAGCTGCAGGTATTGTTTGCAGTGTGGGACTCGACTGTCAGCTGTTCATTCTTTACAGTGTGCAATGCAGCTGTGTGGTTAACTGCAGTGTTAGTGATGTCAGTGTGTCAGTAGCCCTTTTTAGATAAAAGGCGGAACATCTGCTCCAATGTAAGGGCCTGTCTTTCGAAAACGGAGGCGTAAACATGTGCCGCTGAGATCCAGGAGAAACTACCATCTCCTGGATCTCAGCAGCTTTCCAGTTGCTTGACTTAATGCCCGCGGAGGAAGTGATGGACTGACTGCTGTGATCAGCTGTTTCTTGGTTTTAAAACTCCTCGGGCGTGGGTCGCACAACAGTGCAGGTCATTGACACCTCCGCCCATCTCACCCACGGCCGGCACATTTCCGCCACGGTTTTAGATAGCAGTCGAGGCGGAAATAAGTGTATCTTGAGGTGGAAAATCGGCGGACCACAACAGAGCCCCAATTTGCCGCCATCGGTCTAAAACTGCGGACGAGCTGCCAAAAGGACGAGCAAATTGGCGGCTTGGTGCTCTGTCTAAAAACGGCTGGTGTGACTCGCTTCATCATGAAGACCGTTCTGCTTCTCGTTCTCCTCACAGGTACTCAGATCTTTATTGACTTCTTATTGACTTCTTTCATGTCGTTACCTCGTTAAAAAGTGATGACAACAGGAAAATAGAAAAGCAAAAGAGTTTTTCTCCCGTTTTCAACTTTAAACAAACTTTTTGTGCTTAATGTTTCCTCTGAAGCGTCTGGTTGTGTTTTTGTGGCCATGTGTGCTTGTTATTGTTATATTATTATTATTATTATTAGTAGTAGTAGTATTTCCATTCTATTTAATAAGTGCACACATATTAAGGCGCTTCACACAGACGAACTGTGAGATATAAACAGTCTGATGAAGGGAACAAACCAGCATGTTGTGGGTTTTACATTTTCTCACATCATCGGTTCAGTTTTTTGTGAGTTGCAGCTCAGCAAAAACAGACACAGTGAAGCAAAGTTGTCTGTCTGTAAACCAGATAAAAGGAAACTTTGAAAAAGTAGAATAGTAACAAAACAGTTTGAAACAGGTGATACATCAATCTGACAGTTGAGATATTTTCAGTAACAAGCAGATTTTTGATGCTGACACAAACTGAAGTTGATTTACTTGTTTTTTCTGTCTCTACAGTCAGTGAATGTGGCAGCATCAGCGTTGTCGGTCAAAAAGGTCAGAAAGTTACTCTGCCATGTAAATACGACTTCAAGTACTACGGAGCGCTGTCAGTCTGCTGGGGACGAGGAGCTTTACCAAACAGAGGCTGCACCAAGCAGCTCGTCTCTACAGATGGTCGTAGAGTGATAGAAGGAACCAGAGCTTCCAGCAGGTATCAGTTACTGGGACGACTGGATGAAGGAGATGTTTCTCTGACGATACTGAACCTCACAGATTCAGATGCTGGACGGTACGGATGTAGAGTGGAAATCCCCGGATGGTTCAATGATGACAAACATCACTTTGATTTGACCATTGAGACAGGTGAGAAAATATCGTTAAAATATTTTGAAGTTTCTGCAGGAAGGCTGAAGTTTGCACAACTGTTGTCTTTAGTAAAAGACTGTTAGAGTTTCAGCAGTGAGAGCTACAACAGGAAGCAGACTGAAGCTTCATCTATTGGTTGAATAACAATTACTCAGTAATCCCTAAAATTTTACAAATGCAGTAGAAAGTGTCAGTTCTTCAGAGGTGTGATGGTTCAGAGGAAAACATATCATCTGTGTGGATGCTTTCATCCTGTTTATTCAGTCACGTGTTTCACAAAGTGATAGACCTTGCTCTCACTCTCAACTCTCGAAATACCAACCCCATCACCAGAATAAATGTTAGCAAAGTACCTTTCTGCAAATCCAAAGATAAATTAAAACTGACCATATATCTGTTAGTGTGACAGTCATGAATTGTTTCAGCCCCATAAACAGAGTAACGTCTACAGAGACCACAGCCAGTTATACCGCAGGTATTAGTGGTGAGGTGAGATAGAGACTTATATTTCCTGTGTGAACAGTAAAAAGGACAGAATCTGACTTTACTTTGTGTGGTTCATATCATGACAAATCCAAATTCCTTTTGACAAAAACAAATGACCCAAAATATAATTAATGTATATTTGCTTGTTGTTGATTTTTGGTTAAAGCTGCCGTACATGTTGTCTTTCTGTTCGGTAACTCTCTGTCTGTTTTTAATGAGGTTAGCAGTGATGGAGTGTAACTAAGTATATTCTAACTGATCAAATCTGTGCTACAGTCAATGAGTGTACTCCAAAGGGTGCATTGAATGTTGTAGCCTTTACATGACAGTGTCAGGCAGATAATCATGGTAGCAGCCCAGTTTTTGTTTTCAGTATATGATATATTTTGTTATAACTATTTATGTGCTAAGTAAAATCATTTGGTGCCACCAAAGAGGTCATCAGAGCCAGCTGCCACATGAGACCAAACACCTTTAATCAGAGTAACATCCGTTACAGCTGCAGGACGACAAATAGATAATCTGATGATAAGAAGCGCTGCACACTCTGAAGGCGCTTCACACAGATGAAATGTCAGATATCAGTGGTCTGACAAAGGGAACAAACCAACAAGTTGTGGGTTTTACACTTGCTCACATCATCTGTTCAGTTTCTATTGCAGCGGTCCTCAATAGGTGGCCCCCGGGCCGTATCCAGCCCACCGGCCTCCTGTTTGTGGCCCCCAAACTGTTATTCCTTCACTATGTGTTTTTGTTGGGTCAGCACATGTACACCGGGACTTTTCTCCATGCCAACGATACACAGACAGCTGGGTCAGTCACTTACAAAGTGGACAGTGAACATTTGCAGCTCAAAGAAGTTAGTCCTGTGTCGGTCGCGAACATGTCGTTCGAACGAACAAATCTTTTGAGTGAATGAAGTGAACGGAATCACTTCAGGAACTGATTCGTTCCTTTCTCCGTTCAGTTGAGCTCAGCCGCGAGAATGCCGGCCGGGAGTGGAACTGCTGCGACTCACTCGTGAATCTTCGGCAAACGACGCAGCCAGCGTGCGGGCGGGGACTCACTCGCCTGCACACAGAGAACTGTGAGGACGTGATTCACGTTCACGCTGTGATTCGCGAACCTACTGCACACAGAGAAGTGTCACTGAGGACATACTTCTCGTTCACGTACTGTGCTGAAAGTGGCGCTGTGTCACTCACTCACTCAGGGCAGAGGAGTTGATTCACGTTCAGTAACCGTACTACTAAAATTAGCGCTGTGTCGCTAACATGAGTGTAGCATCATGTTAAGTGATTTTACTGCACAGTAAAAGTCACTCACGTTCGCGAACGTGATTCTCAGCGACGCGAATCATGAGTGAGCAGTTGTTCAATGAAGAACCTGCTGAGGATGCAAATCAAATTTTCGACGTCACTCACGTTTGCGAACGTGATTCGCATCGCTCAGTTTGTTCATTGAGCAACCTGCTGAGGACGTGACTCACGGACTTTCAAGGACTTTCACTGTGTTATAATTTTAGTGCATGTATACCACTCAAAGCAGCGTGAACGCACTGTCCCTCAGTAAGTGAACTTGAACCTCAGGGCTGAATCGTGAACTGAATGACAGATCATTTGGCTGTTTATTTGTTGGAGATCACTGAACGTTTCAGTGAACGAATCCTAGACGCATTCTAGAGATTCAGTACAGTAAAAAGAACGGCCGTTCCCATCACTAAAAGAAGTAAGGACTTTCCACTTGCATTCATTCTCCCTTCTTTTCTACCAGGACAAGACCCACACACCCGACAATGCAGCAGTAACATAGACTTGTCCTTACATAGTTTAACAAATTCTTGCCAGATTCATCATATATTTACATATATAGCTGTAGTTTAACAGACGGGGAGTCTCTCCCGGCAAACACTCACAGTGCCAACCTTTTTTATCATCCTTGTTAAAACTCAACACCATTTAATCACAAAACAAACTACGTGAATTAACCCACAACCATCTTACATATCATCTTATTTACAAACACATTCACGAACCATAATTACACCAACAGCAACAAAATACCCAAGAGTCATTGTGCCACATTCCACAAGGGGCAATACAATGTGCCAGGTGAAGCTGTGATGAAGATTTCCAATTTGAAACGGCATTATGAGACGAAGCATTTTGAATAGACATTTCCTCAAAATGCAGAGGTAAGCACAACACAAATAAATGCACTGAAATCATCGTATCAAGCTGAAAGCAGGATTCTTGTAACATCTATGACACAATGAAATAAAATAATGCATGACTGAAGTGATGGACACAATGTTTAAAGGAAAACAAAAAAAGGAAATATTCAGTTGTGTATTTCAATTTGTTAAAATGGAAATGACATTTTATTTTAGTTTGTATTTTGTTGTTTTGAATTTTGTTTTTAATCTAACAGTGTTATTGCATGTGGCCTGACCAACCTCAATACATGGACCTTTAAGTCATTGAAAAAATGTTTGTGATCCTTCAAGATTTGTATTTGAGTACCCCGTTCTACTGTCTTGAGTTGCAACCCAGCAAAAAAAGACACAGTAAAGCAAAGTAGTCTGTCGGAGACATTTTCAGCAACATGCAGATTTTAGATGCCGACAAAGACTGAAGTTAATTTACATGTTTTTTTCTGTCTCTACAGTCAATGAATTTGGCAGCATCAGCGTTGTCGGTCAAACAGGTCAGAAAGTTACTCTGTCATGTAAATACGACTTCAAGTACTACGGAGCGCTGTCAGTCTGCTGGGGACGAGGAGACATACCAAGCATAGGCTGCACCAACAAGCTCATCTCCACAGATGGTCATAGAGTGATAGAAGGAACCAGAGCTTCCAGCAGGTATCAGTTACTGGGACGACTGGATGAAGGAGATGTTTCTCTGACGATACTGAACCTCAAAGATTCAGATGCTGGACGGTACGGATGTAGAGTGGAAATCCCTGGATGGTTCAATGATGAAAAACTTCACTTTGATTTGACCATTGAGACAGGTGAGAAAATATTGTTAAAATATTTTGAAGTTTCTGCAGGAAGGCTGAAGTTTGCACAACTGTTGTCTTTAGCAAAAGACTGTTAGAGTTTCAGCAGCTGAAGCTTCATCTATTGGTTGAATAATAATTACGCAGTAACTCTAAAATGTTACCAATGCGGTAGAAAGTGTCCGTTCTTCAGAGGTGTCTAAAAATGGCCTGTCGTTCTGGGCCAAGTAGTAAGCAGAACGGAATACCGCAAATGTAGCTTTCAAGTATGAAGCGTTCATGCTGTCACACACTTGTGTGTCCGTTGAGCAGTTTTGTTGCCAGTGGAGTCTTTGTGTTTGAGAATTTTTTTTCGAAGGAACATCAACATGGCGCTTTTGCCTTTACCGCTGTATATCATACTGTAGTTCTGCCACTCGTTAGCCATCCGTGCTCCATGGGTTGGGAAAATGGACAAATCCACGACAGAAGAACAGATTTTGCAGCCGAGTTTTCCATCCCTAAAATCAATCCAGGGGTAGGTGTTTAGTTTTCAAGTCCACACTTCCTCAGTCCATACCTCCAGGAAACGTGACCTAGCAACATTGCTACTGCCACTAGCGCTGCTAGTAGTAGCAGTAACATCCTCTCCTGAAGGCTCCTGGTTCTGTGTCAGCTCCTCCAGCTGTGAACTGGTAATGGCCTCCACTTCTTTATCTTCTTGGATGACGGTCTCCTTTTTTTTTTTTGCGGAAGAAGTCGAATAAAGCTTTTTGCCAGCCATTGTCAAAAAGGTCAAAACTGCAACGTAACTAAAGCAGTACACCTGCCAACTCCCGCTAATTGCTATCAGCACACCCGTGCACTGATGTGGCCGTGCCCGCCGTAACACAATAATAATTTTAGTAATAATATTTGTGAATTGCATTATGTATTATGACTTTATTAGAAGCTATCCAATGGCGAAAACGATAACAGCGGCAATGTTTTTTGAAAAATATTAGACAAATAAAACAAAAATATCGCCTAAAAAAATATATCTCGCCAAATAGACT
>JARJLU010019941.1:0-51202 GCA_030272975.1 Sparidentex hasta | reverse complement strand
TATTTAGATTTACACTTAAGGACTTAATAGCCAAGATTTTAGCACAAAAGTGTCTAAAAACAACTAGACCATTCTGACATAATTTGCTGAGATGGGTTTTTACATTATTCTAAATGTTTTACACCCAGACAGATCACACAAGTTTACACAAGGTAACAGCGCATTTCATTTGATTGCCTGTGGCTATAACTGCCTGGTGAGACTGAGGAAGGAAGTTAATAAAACTTTACAGCATAACCTCCTCCATGTTGTACCTTGAGCTGTTGTTACAAGTTAATTTCCCCATTGAGGGATAAATCAAGCCTACCTAACCTAATGACCTCAGCATCTGTTGTTGTTTAATGGTTTGTACACCATGAGCAAAGCAGGTTTGGTCACGGGATCATTTGTGTTTGCTCACATTACTCACAGGAGTGTTTTTATTTTTCTCAAAAAACAAGATTATAGCTCCGTACATTAGCCGTAACTAGCAAGCAAGGCCACCCAGAAGGTGTGTGTATCAGTCTGTCTGCAGTTAGTTCACTGACTAAACTCAGCACTCACCAGAGACTCCAGTTCTCTCTCTTCTTCTCCACTCTCCTCTGTAATGGCCTTCATACATTTCCCAGTTTCAGATGGCAGTCAACATTTCTGTTCAAAAATCACAGAATGGAGGTCACCTCTGCAAATCTCTGCTGCAGTCGTAGTGATAAACAGGAGCGAGGATAAATCCATTTTTAAATCCCATAAGTTTGAAAGTTAACTCTGAGCTCTCCTCGTCTGTCAGTGTTTATAGGCTCTGCACCCAACTCTCCCCTCCAGAGCTAGACCAGACTTTTATTTTGTTTTGAAAGAGACCCTTCGCAGCAGAAATTGTTATAGTGGGTTTAATATGCAACGATTAACACTGATAAAATCAGTAGAATTGAGTGAGAAGATAAGCGGCGTCTCATCTGCGAAACAAATTTACCAACCCATACAATGATTTTCATTTTTAACACAGTGAGTGTGAACAAGTACAAATCGGTGAATAACCATCAAACCTTTCAATTCTTTCATAGAGACTATCTACATGGAGGCAACTTGGCCTGAAGGTACAGCATTGAATATGAAAATGAAAGTTTCAAGGTTTTCTTCAACACTCACCCTGTGCCATAATAATAAACACAAACTTGTGTGTAAACATTGTAAGTGTGACTCATGGTTATGTTTCCTCAAGTTCCTCTTCACACTGCTTTTCCTTCTGACTGCATCATTTCCAAACTACTCATCTGGTCTGATCTGCATTTCAGACCTCCATCTTTTGTCGAGCTAACCTCAAATCTGTTTGGAGCTGGGTTTGAGGCAAAGTACAGATGAACATTTATTATCTTGTATTATGAAATGAGGCAAATCACAACCCAAACGTTACTATGATTGTGACAGTTAGTTGCACAGCTGAGGCTTTTCATGCGCTGTTGATTTCTGAAGCGTCCAACATTTTTTTTTGTCTGCAGTTTTATTGTAGGAGTTGTGTGAAAACCATTTTCTTTTCTTCTGAATCTCGACTGACTTGCTGACTTTTTCTCCATGTTGTTGATCTCACCACAAGCATTTTTTATTTATGAAGTACCTTTTTTTTAAAACAAGTATAAATGTTGGTTCTTTGCAAGCGCTTGAAACTTTTAAGTGGCAGCAGTTAATTTTGGCTATTTGATCATCACTGGGGGGCTGTTGTTACATTTCATCAAAGTAAGATTTCATTTTAGGTTGTTATGTAAATTGCAAGGAAAGAAAACAAAGGTTGTTTGCTAAAGGATTTGGATTTAGATACATTCAAAACATGCCATTTATTGTTGTTTAAAGAAAGTGTGAGACCAGTATAAGCTTATATTTAACACGTTCACTCTATGGGCTTTAGTTTTTCTGTTGGATAGCTATTCCAGGAGGTGAATGGGCAAGTTTAACCGAATTCTGCAGCAAAATGAAATGTCATCGTATAACAGTTCAAATGTCAGGACTAATAGAGAGGTTAGCAGCCACGATCAGACATTTGTTTTACCACAAATGTGACTTTAAATGCAGGGTGAAGAGGTTTTGTCTGACGTTAACATTTAGTGCATCTTTCGACTAATTATATATGAAGATGGGGCCTTTTCCCAGCTATTATTACAAACAATTCTGTAAATCCTTTATGTTGGGACAGCATAGCTCAAGACCAACCTTTTCATACTTGGCTTTGATTATAGTGATACTGATTATACTTGAAATTTGACACCTTTAACATCATCAGTAAATTAAAAAAAAAATACTTTAGCTCTAGTTAGTGTTAAATGTTAGTGTTAAGTATTAGTATTTTGAGTGACCCATGACTCAATTTAGCAATGGACAAAGGTTCGCACAGGACTGTTGCCTTGGTTTCCATTCAAAGTACACGGACAATTCCTTTAAACTCTGGCTCGACTTGCAATAGTAGTGAGTCATCAGCGGTGTGAAGTCCATACATTACAGCCAGCCAGTGAGACTGACAGACGTGACATTTCCAACGGGAGGTTGATGGGAAATTACAAGAGCTGTTGTTCTACTGTGCATTAATCACTCTCTCCGTCCTCTCCTCTTCCCTCATCTCTCCACCCTCCCTTCCTCCTACTGTGCCCCTCTCTCTCTCTCTCTCTCTCTCTCTCTCTCTCTCTCTCTCTCTCTCTCTCTCTCTCTGACGTCTGCAGTCAGATACCGAGTTCTGGGATAAGATGCAGGCGGAGTGGGAAGAGCTCGCTCGACGGAACTGGCTGACGGAAAATGAGCAGGCGCAGATTCCCCAGAGTGTCTCCCCACATGAGAAGGTCAATATCGTTAAAATGTCCCAATCAGCATGTGCAGAAGTTTACTTGATTGCGCTGATGAGGAGATACACAGACATACAGTCAAGATCGCCTCTGTAGTAAACAACGCATGTCTGTCCAGTGTTAATCTGTAAAATGAGATACGCGATGTCTGGAGGAAAAGGTAATATAAGGCATGTGTGCAACAAAAATGCACTTGAGTCACCTATTTCTCCCAAAGTTCGGTTTTAGTAGAAAAGAGCACACACACCACCAGTCTAAGAGCTCACACACGTGTCCTTTTCCTCCAAATCAAAGGAAAGGTTTGACAGTTGAGTAAATGCACTTTTTCACTTTCTTGTAGAGAAAGCCTTAGCCAGTGATTAGCTTAACTTAACATAATGACTAGAAAAGGGGAAAAACAGCTAGCCTGGCTATCGCCAACATTTAAATATGCGTCTACTAACACCTCTATTTAGACATCAATATCTGGTTTGTTTATCCACACATAAAATCATAGAATTAAAGATTACTGAGCTGGCAGCAGACGTCAGTTTAGTATCTGCAAGATGTCAGACTCAAACATTGGACAGACATAACATTTTTGTTGGAAAAGCAAATTGGGTTGACATCAATAGTCAGCGTCGGCTTGAGATCAACTCCCAAAGTTGCATGGATGTGAAATTCTGGTTACTTAACACCAAGACTTAAAACCAACCAAACGTCAACATCTAATGATGTTGCAGTTTCACTAAGTGTGGACATATTATAACTTTTTGCAAATGTTGGGTTTTGGTCACCATACCTCACAGCTGATGTAATGATGTTAGCTTGAGATGTTGAATTTTGGTTAGATTATATGACCTGACATTGAATTTTGGTCATGCAACATCACAACCTACCGTCAACCTATTGTCAACATAAAGAGATGTTGGTGGCCGGCTGGGTGTAGACTCTCTAGAGGGTCACCATAACTCATACCAGTCGCTGATATCAAGTCATTAAACAAGGGATAATAAGTGAGATGTAATGTCTTAAAAGTCCACTTTGTGGGATTGATGGGCTTTTATTGGAAGAAATGAAATATGATATTGATAATTAAGTTTGACTTGGCGTATAATCACCTGGTGATAAAAGTTGGCATTTTCTGCTAAATCATACAGATGGGTTAATAAAGGAGCTTACAAAGGAGAGAGATGTTGCCAGCTATATTTCCCTCTTGTGTTCATTCTTTTTGTTAAGCTAAATTAATCATCTGCAGGCTCCAGCTTGACACTACATTTACATTTGATTGAGTGCTGATAGTGATCTTTTAATCGAATTCTCCTCCAGAGAAACAAAGAAAAAAAGAAAAGAAATTCAGAAAAAAAGGAATCACGCAAAGTAAACTCAAACTCTTCCTTACCCTGTTGTTGGCTGTTTTTTTTTTTCGATTCACAGGAAGTGAAAATGACAAACCTAAGAGTAAAATACAAGCTGAGAGCTGAGGCTGCGGTCGTATCAAAATCACTTCCACAAAGTGGTTCATTTTGATTTCACGTGTGTTGTCCGATTTGCATTCTACTAGTTAATACAAACATAACAGGGTGCAATATGGCCCTTATTCTTTCCTGTGTGTAAAGCATCACCACATATGTTATAAAGAGGACAGAACATGTGGCTGAGCAGTATAATTTGCTGGCCAGCTGACCATCTTATATAAGGAAATCAGACGTGTAGGCCTCCTGATTGATCCCAGTGCAGAGCTAGTTCTCAAAGAAAAAGCTGTTTCAAAGTCATGGCGCTCAGAAGCGGTCAACAACACACCAGGGTAATCACACTTTGAAAATGCAAAGTTTAACATTTAAAGAGAACAGACAAAGCCCGGGGAGCTCTGCTCAGGTTTGATGTGATGCAGGAAAGATCAATTCCTGCTGCTGGAGCTCTGCTGAAATATACAACTGCACAGGATAGTTGCCTTGGTTTGCATTTGAATATGAAAGAGAAAAAACTGACATTGCCACCGTCCCTACTTTTTTCTGTTGTTTTTTTTTTTTTTTTTTTTTCGCTGACAGGGTTACTACTTCCACACAGATAATCCCTATAAGGACTTGCCTAACGCATTTGAAGAGGGGCTAAAGAAGTCTCGAGAGGGGGACTTGCCAAACGCTGTGCTTTTGCTGGAAGCAGCAGTCTTGCAGGACCCTCATGATTCAGAGGTGAATTCATTTTGTCCACATCCACACACACACACACACACGGTGACGCACACATTGTAATTTTTTATCGAGGTAACCGTGGAGACACCTGTGTTTACTTCTGTGGACGTATTTCCAAAAGGGATGGAAGCACATTCACAGCACAAATGGCCAATGAAACCTGAGTGGTGTGGCTGGCGTTTCAGCGCAAACTTGAGGCTGAATAAAGCACCAGTAAGTCCAGCTCGTGTTGAGAGAAGCGAGAGAGGAAGACTGCCTCACTGACCACAGGCTTTTGTGCAGCAGATTCAGTGGGCAGCACCCACAGGCTAGACGCTGATTGCCTGTCACAAGCAGAATATATTTTTCTGGTCAAAAGGGTTGTTTACTGTAGAGAGAAATAACCCAACACGTTCATACTGTTGATGAGCACTTCCAGTTTGCCCGGTGAGTTGAATAATAGCTAATTCCGCAGGTTTTATTCCTCTCTTTTTCTTGGACTCTCCCCGATTTGAAAAGAAGTGACCTCTTTGCAGGCTGAAAGAGCAAAGCCTTCATACAAAGTGCTCTCTGAATCCCCTGGAATATACAGAAATGTGCCGGTTATTCCGAGGAGGGGATTATCCCGCGGTGTATGGAACTAATACGATTCGAAAATTCCTCATAGGGCGCTTAGTGGCTTATTGCCCCACTGTGAAGACCTCCGAATCATTCAGAAATAATTTCGCCCCTCATTTCAAAGAGTGGAACAAAAAAAGCATCTGCAGAGATCAGCTTCAGAACAGGTTATTAAGTGTGCCCTTACAGACACAAAATACACAGGAGTAATCTCATAATCTCACGCTCTGGATTTGAGGTTGGTGGTATCATTGTCTGCCCCCTTGTGCCGATCAAGGGTACTTTCTAGTCCTCTTTCTGTGGACCAACAGGGGTGCCCAGATCAACCGCATTGCAAGTTTTAAGAACTGAACGCAGTTGTACCATCACAACAAACTACTCCACATCTATGACATTACAAAAACGTGATTGGTCAGATTCAGTGCAGGTCAATAAACTAATGCTTATTTTCAATAGATATATCTGCTGATTAATCATTTTGTTGGTCTGTTTTGTCGGACCAACAGTCCAAAACCAAATATTTCCAGTATGAGACTGACTCAAACTATAAACCTATCATCAAAAGAGTCCCTGATTGAGCAATCAACTAGTCCTTCAGATCTAAATGAATAAGAAGTCCTCACCTGAATTATTTCGCCACTGTTAAAAAGAGATAAAGTCAGGAAGTCATATCAGAGCTTTATTGAATAATAAATGTCCTCCTGCTGCTCGGATGATTTAATGAAGTATCTGAGAGTGTCTAAGGACAACCCTGCCAATTTTGAATCATAATTGCAAGTGGCCCCCTTTTGACCTCCTGAAGGTTTTACAACCCTTGGAGTTCTGAATGTTTTAAATGGATTCCTGCAGGGATGTATCTGAAACGCTGGCATCTTCCGCTCTGCGCTAACTCCCACTCAGTGACGATGCTGCAACTGTGTTTCAGCCCCTGGAGAATCCCAGCTATGGAGTCCAGGTTTCCACCCTGCTGTTTACTGTTACCTGTGTTTTGTTCCCCTGCAGGCTTGGCAAGTGTTGGGGACCACGCAGGCTGAAAATGAGAACGAGCAGGCTGCGATTGTCTCCCTCCAGAGGTAAGGAGAAACGACTGCATCGGATTCCTGTTTAAAAATCAGAAGTGGCTCTCAGACCCGGCAGAGATGACAGCTGTTACTGCTCGGGGACACCATATGTTTGCACAATCGGGGCTCTGTGGAAATGTCACGTTAAAAGATGAAGCCCGGCGTATGAAATTTGCCTGATAGGTTTCAGTGAACTTTTCTGGCAGCAGCCTATTCGGCGAGAGGACAAATTATATTGTGATGTAAAGATTTGTTATATTCATAGTCCCAAAGAGAGCCGCATCACCATTTCAATTTTCCAACCAGTGACTGGAAAGAAGCGACCTGCGATTTTTATCCTTAAAATAGAGACACCCAACATGTGGTGATTGCACAGAGCCGGGATGTGAACGAAGTCCTCAATGGGAGGTGGCCCAATTTCATTCACAACACCAGTGAAGCCAGAAATCGCACCTATCTGGAAGTGTGAACACTGACAAGTCAACTGAGAACACAAGAGACAGCCATTCAGGTAGAAAAGGAAAAAAGCGACCTTTCTCTTTCTCGTGCCACATAAATGATATTTCCATTCTGTGAAATAAAATGAAAACTTTAAATTTCAGCTTTGGCCTAAATGGGATTACAAAGGATGTGAAGAATTAATTTTTCAGCTCCTGCCAGAATCTCACTTAATCCAGCAGACTTGTGCGTAGCCTCACACACACCATTCAAATCTCACGTCGTTTGCGTGCCGGACACTTTAGTTTGTTTATTATGTAATAAATCCATCTGTGAGGGGTGTGTTTGGGCATGAAGTGAGATTAGATGTTTACCTGGCATTAGTCCTGTTGTTGCTACACTGGCAACACTTCAGTTGGCGAGCACCATGTGGTCCTGCTCTATTCTGAGTTTCTTTAGCAGTTCATTGAAAAATGCCTCACAGAATGTGAGCAGAAGAACTCATTATGTTGAAAGAGAAACATTTTGACTTCATTTTCACTTATCACCCATTTCCTGCAGTGCTGCAAGGCATAAATGCAACTGAATTGTGGGTATTTCTTGTTGTCAATTAATAGGTAACCAAGCTCAATTCTGTACTGTTTCACTGTATTCCACAATATTAAAATGTACTGTTATTATACCATGTGCAATTGCTTATCATATATACTTTTAATTTTAAAAAAAGACATTTGCAACCTGTAATTATACTCAGAACAAATTGTAACCACAGTAACTGCTACATGCTGCCAAATGTAGCAGCCATCAGCTAGTTAGCCGAGTTAGCCAGGCAGCTAGCAGTCCAGACTGGGAGTTTGTAGCACTGACGAAGTGTTGGTGTCGCTGCTAGCACTGGAGAATACGTAGACATCATTACGCTAAAACTGTTCTTCCTTCACATTCTGTTGATTATTTCACTGATGTTTCAACCAAAATTCGTAGATATTGCACTTTTAAGGTTGTTTGTAACTGATGATGATGATGATAGCAACGTTCATTATAACGGTGTAATACTATGATTTTTAACCTCAACTCTGTGGCCAAACATATCGATCAAATCTGGGACAGTCCCTGGAAAATACATTTTGTTTTGGTCACGCTTGACTTTCTTTCAAGTTTACACCATGCACATATGGGCAGCTAAACGTCTTGTGCAGAGAACCCAGCCTTGTAAGTGTGTGGACCAAAGTCTATATAATCTTCACCTTAAGCACATTGAAGTGGGGGACTGAAATGATTTGGTTTGACTGAGATTAGGAGGGTTTTAAGGAAACTGGCACGTCAACTGTAGCAAATCTGGCTTGAAAATTATCTTGATGAAAGCCAAAGCTTGTTTTGGGCTCTTTTCCAGTCTCTTAACTAATCTAAGTTGTTCATCCAACACAATGCTGCTCTTCTCCCCTTTTCAATTGCCAAGGTTAGTGTAAATCTTAGTGGCAGCGCTCCCAATGATATAACCAGTGATGTAACGTGAGCACGCGGGACAAACACACTTTCCATCTCTCGCTCTGGAAAAATTCACCAAGGGCATTTTATTTTCCTAAATGCAAATCATCTAACCCTGCCGCTGAGGGCAGCATGCAAACATGCTCCTCCGCAGCAAAGGCAGAGCAGGAGAGGTGTAGCGCCTCCATCCTGACCCAGAAATCATTAGCCTCCGCCTGATGTTCCCTCGCTTTGGCCTGTCCCAATTAATGCCTGTCAAATCTAGATTTCCCTTTGAAGTGCGCACCTTACACCATCTCTTCTCTCCCATGCCCGGGTCCTGTGTCCATCCAGGTGTTTGGAGCTCCACCCTAACAACCTCCCAGCCCTCATGGCTCTGGCAGTGAGCCTGACCAACACCGGTATGCGCAACGAGGCCTGCGAGGCCCTGCTCCGCTGGCTGCGACACAATCCAAAGTACAAGCACCTGCTGAAAGGCAAGACGCACCTGATGGGATCCCCAAACTCCCAACGTAGGATGTCTCAGGCTCCCAACATGGGGAGACATGAAAGGTGGAGTATTCAGACCGAACAGACAAACAGTTCAGTGTCGGAACTGATGAAAACAGAGGGCATTTAGCCATTTTTAAGAAATTCACTTAGCAAAAACTTTGCTCAGGCTCATGTATTGTCAGAGGCGTAGTGAGACCCAAAGATACTCATTTAACAAAGTTATAAAAAAGAGAAGCAGACAATCATCACATCGGAAAAGTAGCAAGCAAAGACTGAGGCAATTAATCGATGTCAAAATAGTTGCCAATTATCTTCTGGCAATTGACTAATCAATTGATTAACTAATTGTTTCAACTCTATTGTTAGTAATCAGTGAGCAAGACTGAATTGTCTGATTTTCCCATCAGAAAATCATTAGTTTGATGATTCGTCAGATGTGTAATTGGCTGGATAAGCCAGCTTTTAGCCACCAAATTTCCCTGTAGCATAAAAAAAAGGCTTTATACTATTTTCTTCACGTATGCAATCGTACTAAGTTGAATACTTTTTAAAAGTTTCAAACTCAAGTGAAAATGCTGCAACTGAACTTCCTTGCTTTATCTAGCAGCTCATTGACTAACTGACAAAGATATAATATATCATGTGCTGCAGGTTGCACACTCGACAGCAAGATCTTTGCCGGCCATTTTCAGGCTCTCATTTGTTTTACTTAAACTGCTGGAACTCTGAGCAAGAACTTGTTTTTTTAAGATCTATCGACCGCAGCTGATATTAGTGTATGTTCGCTGGCGAGACGGCATACATGGAGCTGTGTGTATCCAGCTTGTCAAACCACTGTTCCTGATGCAGAAGCCAGCCGTCTAAATTATCTTAAGCCTGAAAAATTAGGTTGTTAGGTGTATCAGATTGGAAAAGGCCTAATTTTGCTCCCCGGGTGAAGCAGCACTTAATCAAATCATTAATCGGCGAGGCAGTGTGAAGAGATACAGGTACTTCACAATCACCGCAGCCTCCGCTCTAATCCACCCAGCATCATCGTTTTCATTTCTCCTGCTTACTCCATCACCCTGTCATTACACTCAGCCTCCTTCCTTCCCCTTTCTCTTCTAACTTTCCTTTACCCTCCCTCGCTTTCATTTCATCCTTGTCTTTAACCAAAAGCTAAGAAACAAATGACCAGTGAAGCAGAATAGCTGTCTAGCCGACACTTATTAGATTTTTCACTTAAGCGCATAGGTTCTCAAGCCGTGGGCCTAGTCCATCTGGACGGACATACAGCCATTACAGAGGGGATTGTGAATGACAGGGCACATCAAAGTTTCTAGTGGAATGTAAGACGGATGAGTCTGAGCAATAAACAAGGAAGGAAGAAAGAACAAGGAGGAAGGTTATTAGCATTCACTATTCCCCAACAAACTGACCTACTGGTAAAATAGTACAGTAAATGTTCACATTTGGTCAGTAAGACCTGTTTTTATGAAAACTATTCCAGCGTATGAGGATAGATTGTTACACAGCTCAAATACGGCTCAAAATAATCAGTAATCAAGGGGGGATGACTGAAAGTACAAACAGGAACACTGGAGAGACAACTACAAAATGACTTTTCAACTTTTAGCAACCTTTCTGTTCAATTTAAGGTTTATGCTTTTATTCATTTTTAACTAGAACATATTATTAAGAAAACTTCTAGATAAAAAACACATTGTTTTTCTCATACTGCTGCAGCACCTCTGTTCACCCTCTGTCCGAACGCTCCATTTTATCGCCTTTCTCCTCATAGCCCGAGAGCTCGGTCTGCTCTGACAGGTCAGCTCTCACAGGCCTGAGAGGGCATCGCCCAGCAGGGTCTCTAATCAGCTCTGCCACATGACTGAGGGCGGTGTATTGTTGTGACATTATCATTTAATGGAAGAACTTAGGGCTCCTTTAAACGCACAGTTTCTGAATAGGGGCAATTTTAGGTGCCCAAGAAGCCTTTGGGTTGAAGCACAGACCGTGTGCAGCACCCATGCTGCTGCTCATCTCTCTCTGCTGTTTGCCATCCAGTAACAACTTAAAATCCACCCCAAAAAATAATTCTGAGAACCACTGCTCTAGCAGCTCATATAAAACGCCAAACATTTAATTAAATATTAATTTTATATTTATTTAAACTGGGACGTTTACTTTGACTCAGATATACTTCATCTCTCCTCTTTCCTCCTGTCACTCTCCCTCTCTCTCTCTTCCCACTGTGAATAAAGTTAACGTGCAGTATAGTGCACATCACAGCTCTGCAATCTTAAGAGCGCTCATTCAGCAGCCTTAAATCACACTAATCCGGTGTGTGTGTGTGTGTGTGTGTGTGTGTGTGTGTGTGTGTGTGTGTGTGTGTCTCCACAGCTCCCTACAACCCGAGGTCAAGGAGCTCTTCTTGGATGCAGTTCAGAACAACTCTGACAGCATCGACCCGGATTTGCAGACGGGCCTCGGGGTGCTTTACAACCTCAGCGGAGAGTTCAACAAAGCTGTGGAGGCTTTCAATACAGCTCTGTCAGTGCGGCCCGAGGTACGAAATGAACGCACGCACACGCACGCACACACACAAACCGAAAACTACAGATGAGACAGATCAGAGCTGTATTCATACCAACGCTTGTCAGAAGCAGTGATGCTCCGCAGGCACAAATAATCTCCACTGGTCGAATCAACACTCCTTAAAAGGAAGTAGCCACTGACGAGAAAGCGAGATTTACTTCATTTGTTAAGGCAATTCACGTGTTCAGTTTTTGTCCTCATGACACAACCGCATACAATATTCTGACACATTACTATTATTGTGTGATACATAACATTACAAACACATACAGGCAAAAAATAAAGAAGCGTTAATTCACGAAAGCTGCAAGACAACGAAGACAACTGGTTCATGAGTTGTTCATGAAAGGGGGCGTGGCAAAAAGCTGTGTGTGTGTGTATACACAAACTTTGGGCATGTTACATGAATCTTGTGTGTGCCTTTTCTTTATAGGCTACTCCCACTGTCACACCAGCCTTTTTTTCATCTGTTGGGATAAACACATCTTCGCACAAACACACACACACACACACACACTTAATCCCCATGCCAAATTTGGGGTGGCTGTGGCTCAGGGGTAGAGCCAGCGTCTTGTTATTGGAAGGTCGCTGGTTTGATTCCCCTGGTCTTCATGTCAAAGTGTCCTTTGGCAAGATACTGAAGCCCGAACTGCTCCTGATCCATTTTGAAACTGCTCCCGGTGTGCTGGTCGGCACCTTGCATGGCAGTCAGTGTAAGTCGCTTTAATCAGGATCAAAAACCTAAATGTAAACTAAGACCAGCAGGGATGGATGCACTGTGGGGTCACAGTGACCTTTTGACCTTTGAGCACCAAAACCTAGTCTGCTCAGCTCTGATTCCAAGAAGACTTTTGTTCCAGATTTTAAGAAATATCCACAAGGTGTTCTCCGTGAGACGACCCAAAAGGCTGAAGGGGGTGCAGTAAGAGGGCCATACAGTGAAATGAATGCTTATATCGAACAAACTGTAGGTTTTTGTTAAATCCAGGACTCTCAGTGAGGGCAAAATAAGAAAACTCATTGAGTGCATCTGCTAAAAACACACAACACTACAGTGCAAACTTCAAAACCATGTTCCGTCGCACACCATGTGTTCTCATGCAAACACATACAGCAGACGCGAAGCCCTCAAGCTTGTACACTTCCTCAGAGACACGGAGCCGCAATTATCGAGGGAGAGCTCATGCAAACGGATGGGTTGAAGCACACCAAACTGTCACAGCAATATGTGAAGCAAAGGAGCTGCCAAGTCTGGCCTCCTGAACTCCTGACTGGCACACATACGCTCTCGCACATGATCCAGCGCAAGAGTAGAGCAGGCTCACATTGACGCAGAAAACTAAAATCAGCCTCTGACGCACATTTCATGCACTGGATCCACACATTTACACAACAAACAAAAATGAACACACACACAAACGATTTTGAGCTCAAACTTTTTTCTCCATCTCTGCATCTCCTTCATGCAAATCAGTCGCTGTCCTCCGAGCGCCGTCCCAGGCCAGCGAGAATATTACTCACTGTTAAATCCAACCTCCCACATTTGACTTGGTAATATCTGCTCCCCTGCCGGAAAAATAGCTCTGAACACAAAGGGAGATAATTATATCCCGTTGCCAGGCTTAGCCAAAGATGAAGGACCCCTATACTGTAGCAGACCATGACCTCTGTATGTGCCTGTCTACCTGCAGGTGGGAAACAACGGCAAGGACATCCTGAGTGATGTAACCCTACTCTCCTTAAATTACCCTTGTTAGGTTACTTCGTTGCAGGGAGCTGTGTAAGGCTCCAAACACTTACTTGTTAGTTGTGCATCGAAGGGAAAAAAACACAGTGGATTCTAGCTCCAACACTGCATTGTCATGCTGTCACTGCTGATACGAGGCTGCGTGTTGTGCAGCAGTCCAGATTATTCAGCTCTATTTCACTTGCACTTTTGTATTAAAGAGACTGTCAGCTACGTGATCGGCTGGAAGGCATTTAAGACACAAAGATGGCTGAGGAGATGCCACTGATGAGCTTTTAATTCAAGCTAAAAAGAAACTCTTTTACTAATTACCTACATCCTGAAATATATATATGCTAGCCACATCACAGCGAACTTTGGCAATAACAAATCTTTCACTTTTGCCCTCTGACAATGCTCATCCCTCAACCAACCGACTGTTCATCCAGGACTACTTGTTGTGGAACCGCCTGGGGGCCACGCTGGCGAACGGGGACCGGAGTGAGGAGGCAGTGGAGGCTTACACGCGAGCCCTGGAGCTGCAGCCAGGCTTTATCAGGTCCCGCTACAACCTGGGCATCAGCTGTATAAACCTGGGGGCACACAGGTGCGTGACCTGGGTGGCGGAGACAAAGTTCCCACACTTACCTGATGCAGAATTTATATTGATTTGACAGAGAATGTCCAAACTGCTTGGCCCATCTTAACCTAAATCTCAAAGCTAAGACAAATCTTATCTTTCCATCTCCAACGTATCGAGAGGCAAAGCCTCTTTTCCCTCACTGTTATGTAACTGCAAAGGACTTTTGTTGGGAGTAGATTGTGCAGTGCAGCTAAAGAGTCACACTAAGTCAATTGATGTGGAACTTCCCAATATTCTGGTACTCTCTTCACTCACAGGCTTACCTGACCATGTGTGAATGCAGGGTTTCCATTTAAATTAATTTAATTCCCTCTTAAATTCTTAAAGGTGAAGCCAATGCAAAAACCTAAATCTGCATTAGTTTTAATGGTCAGGCAGGGGCGACTTCACTGGACTCAAAAACAGGTCAGATTGTATGTAAGCTTATGAGAAAATGGCAATGCTTCTGTCTTTTGCCTCATTAATAACTTTATGGTCTTAATCGCTAGTTTTGAGGCTTTAATACAGGATGTTCTTCATTTTGTAAACTATGGTCCCATTTACAGTAAAACAGACAATAGTGCAGGCCATGGTTGTGTCAGTCACATCCAATCAGCATCCTCCTCAGCTGTATGGTCATTTCTGGCTCCAAGAAACCAAGATGGCGATAACCATGAAGCCAAACTCGAGGCTTTAGAATGGTAGCTTAAACCAACAGCTGACACCATGGTGGGTTTACACCGAGGATGCCTAGTCCAAATGAATAAAATCAGTTTGGGTGTACCATGGGTGTGTTAGGCTTGAGCTGGATCAACTCATGCAAGTTTCCGTAAGCCAAACTGGTATCTATTCCTGTCTATTGTTTTTCTTTCCACAGAGAGGCGGCCAGTAACTTCCTGACAGCCCTGAGCCTTCAGAGGAAAAGCCGGAGTCGCCAGCAGTCGCACCAGGTGATGTCTGGAAACATCTGGGCGGCTCTGAGGATAGCTTTATCCATGTTGGACCAGCCCGAACTCTTCCAGGCTGCAAATATTGGTGATCTGGATCTTCTCATGCGGGCCTTCAACCTAGACATTTAAGGAATGGGAGGTAGAGACAGAAGCATCTCCCCCCTCCACTTATACTCTTCGATTTCTACCCAACAGCCAAAAGCCCAAAGTGCACACGTCAGAATGGATCAAACCACATCTGATGTTTGAGACAACAGTGTGGTTTTTATGCACGTCAAAATTGACTACAGTCGTCAAAGTTGTTATATTTTTTTTTTTTTGCACCAAGTACCTTGGAGCAGTTCTGAGGACAGGTTCTTGCAAGCGCTTGAAGTGACGGCTTTGTGATGGATTTGCACTGCAATTTGTGATTTCCCTGAAGAGCACAAGGACGGGCAAAGATTGTACGAGCAATGCCTTAGAGAACACATCAATTAAAAACTGACTCATCCAGTGGAACAGAGCTAAGCCAGGAGAGACAGGCCGACAAACAGTTTGAGAAACTCACAGAGGAACCCTCTCACATGCCGTTCTCGGAGAAAAGACGAGGTCTTGAGAAAAAAAAAAAAAGGTTTCGTTATCCAATTACTTTCAAAGACTCGAGACTGTCTCACCCTCCTCAAGGATGGATTTAGTGAGCGAACGATAAAGACTGCGCCATATGACCTGGAACTCCAAATTCTGTTCCTGGCTTGTTTTCATCCTCTTTGAACGGAGAATAATGATACTGCATGAATAAGCATTTTCATAAATGGATCCTCGTTTAAAATTAACATACTTTAAGAAGTTTTCCCTTTTTGCACTTCAGACGAACAGATAACTTCCTCAACCCAAGTGGAATGTGCAAGCCAGGTTGTAAAGCCTTACTCCAATGCATGCGAACAACAATATTTATTTACACTATTTTTATGGCAACACGAAAACACTAAGCCATTTCAGACTGGTTTTGATTTCTTTGAACGACTGCTAACTTCTGAACTTGAAAGCTTTCTGAGCCATTAATTTTTGTTCCTGTTGGGTTCAATTTTGTTATTTGTTCGTGGCTCCGAGCTTCTCTCTGCTTCCCTTTACGCTGACTGGTTGGTGAAATACAGCTGGGCACAAACACTGGTTTGTAAAAACTGCATGAGTGTGAAACTTTCTCACGTGACTCAAGTTGTGACAGGTCTTAAAAACAGCTTTCTTATTTAAAGCTCCAGGGGGACGACTTTATTAGCCCTCACATTTGATGTGCGGAGCGTTTTTGTGCCCCTGCCCCTCAAACATCCTGAGTCCGCCGCTGCATCTTCTCGCTGACTGTGTTAATTTCAACACAGTATAAAAAACATTGCAGATTGAAGAGCTGCATGCCCAAGACCTGAGAGACCTCGGATGTCCTTTCCTGGTGCAGTCATTTGTATCTCTGTGGCACCTCCACAGGCAACCAAGCTCAAACATTTCATTAAAACAGTTTGCCTCGGCCATTATGCATGATTTAAGTATTTCTGTGAGCTGGGGTCGGAGTGCTGTCGGTTCTGCCATCTGCAAACTTCAATTCGCATCCTGATGAGACACACCATTAAGCTGTCACGCGTCCACAAAGCACATGATTTTTAAGGAGTCAGTTATTGCAGTTAATTCACCTCCGAAGCAGCTTCTCTTGTGTCGGTGTTGCTATTTTGAAAGTCACTCTGTGAAGTGGAAGCCATGTTCCTCACTGTGTGACGCAGTAAATGATAGATAATCTGCAGGACTGTATGGCTCAGCATCTCGGTGTCTAACAGGCGTGTCGACAGTCTGGCTGTGCTGTAGAAAGTGGGTTTTTTTTTTCTGCTCAGATCCTATGCAAAAGGTCATGTTTTATGTTGCCATTCTGAATTTGTCAGTTTGTCCCCGTCTGCCTCAGCGGACCCGAAAGGAAGTGGTGATTCCGTGCTTTGAAAGAATGCTATCAGTGCGGAGCAGAGACCAGTAAGAGAGCCATTCATCTTCCAAACTGTACAGCTGTGATGTCATGGTCTGAATAAGAGGGAGTGTTTCATTAGGACACTGGTGGAGAACAAAAACAAGTGTTCTGGTCAGTCAGTGACTCTGAAAAATACACACACACACACACACACACACACACACACACACACACACAGCATCCACCTAAAGCAGCCTTCATGTTTTATAACCCTGTGGTGGAGCGATGTGTCTTTGACCTCACCAAAGTCACCATCATACATCAAGCTTCGCTATCAGATACATGTTTTATTTCACCAGTCCGCTGCATTTGTCCACTTTCAAACTTTTTTTCATCTAAATCTTAGGCTTTGGGATTGGAGGACGGGTCGGCCGCCATCCCGTGCCGTTACTTTTTGACGGGTTGGGACTGGGATTCCAATAATATACTTTTCTAACAAATAGCACCTACACAACCACAAAACGGTTGTTGAACCAGTTACATTCATATGTTATCCACCGGTGCTTTAAACATAGCGGGTAAGATGATATTTCAGGCTGAAACAGATGAGTAGCTACCACAGTTAGATTTCTTCCAAATTGTTGGCACAGTCTCTGTGGCCGAGGGTGATGTTTAATAGATCAAGGAAGCAGAGGAACCCGGTGAGACGCAGCACATATGTGCGTGCCACTGACAATCTGCAGCAGCGGGCGGCTGACAGTGGACTGCACAATGACAGCAGCAATGAGGCCAATGTAGAGATGGATGCACACATATATTCGCCCTCTGAGAGATTTTATTATGATACTTAACTAAAATAACATCCGATAGCTTATCTGTTATCCTCCTGCTGAATATCTCATTATCACTGAATTACTAAAGCCGTTATTTTCAGCCATGCTAGCAGCACAGTTTTACAGATGGACATGTTGTTCATCAGGTCCTCTGCTTTGGACATTCGTGGTCCCCAGATGATCAGTCGTTCCTAATCCTCTGACACCAAGTGCTTGACTGTTTTGTTTTACAGTGATTTCAACATCCAACAGTTGGATGGATTGCCATGAAATGCTGATATCCTGAGGAGGGCTCAGGATAAAATATACATGAAATACTGAAGGGCAGTGTTTGAGTTGTCACTCAATATAAGTAATGTATTGCACATTACTTCTAACAGCAGTGAATAATACAACTGACTTACTCCCTGTGGAAAGGACTTTGTTATACTACTTCTTCTCCTTAAGTTACATAGGCGTTACTCCACAAAGATTGCCGAGATGCGTTGTCACGTAATTGCCTGTTAAGAATCTCACGAGCCAATCAGCAGAACAAAAGTGACACCGTTGTTTGATTCGAAACTGTCATGTGATTACTGGATTTGAGATCAGTGACGTGTTACTACTGCATTACAGACAAATGTAATGAGATTACAGTGATGCGATAGCCCCGACACTGCTGTAACCATCCCCTGACTTTTCATCTCGTGCCACATCAGGTCCAAAATAAAACCTTCGACTGAGTACATGTAAACTTATTCACAGTTTCATCAGTCTCAGCAATACTTTGTGTTCTGGGCTGCTCAGTCTCAGCACATCCGAGACAAGCTTCCATCACATTTCTTTCCATACACCCAGTTTGTTTTTTTAATTTTTTTAATAGTTCCCCGAGGTGTCAATGAGAGACACACAGGAGTCATTCTTCAGGCCAGTATCCCTCCATTTTTAAACGTGAACACAGACTCTGTCCCTGGTCCTCCCAGCTGTCTTTTGTGTCAACAGTAAACTGTAGAAACTCAAACCATGATGTCTGTTAAATTGTGATTTCCAGATCAACTCTAGTTTTCTTATGAGGTTCTAGGCCTTCGCTTTTTGCATTTCAAGATACTGTAGTTGTGTTAAAAATGAAAAAACTTATTTTTTTAAAGAGACCTTAAATTTGCTGGCTTAAAAATCTAAATGTTACTTGTGTACATCATTCTGCAGCGCATTGACATAGGATGCCTGGTAAGTTTTTTGTTTTTGTAGAGCCTACCTACTACCGAACCCTCTCAGGTGAACTGACCTAGCGTAACGCATGCTCCTGAGGAACAGATCGAGGTTGATCGCATGCTAGATCCTCCAGGTTTCTTTTTTGGGTTTTTTTGAATGCTATTTTCATTTGTATGCATGAAATACATGGAAGTGCTTTCTTTCTTTCCCACTAATGTATAAACAGGAAAGAAAGGAAAAAAAAACTGAAATATATCATGAAGTTTCCTTGCAATATTTCTACAATGCACTTTTAAAATCTGTAACCTTGACAACAAGTGGTGTACATACTCAGTATATATTCTACACAAGACGCTTTTTCTTGCATAGAACTAGCGAGTGCGCAGAGCTCGAGCAGAGAAATGAGATACTTGAGCTTACACACTGCTACAACTGACTAATTATAGATAAATGGTGTAGAAATTTTGTAATTATGGTTTACTACAAAATGTACTGGTAACCCTTTCAGTAACCCCGGCCTATAAAGCCATCTTTGAGGACTGCTTTGCAGTGTTGATCATGTTCAGCGTCATATCAATAAATTGTTAATCACGCATTTGTAAAGCTACAGTAAACTGGTTATTTAATGTTATTTACTGTAAAGCATTCCATCTTCATTAGCTGTGTTAACAGAGGTGGAGTTTCATGTCTAAGGCTAAAACTGATACCAGGTAATTCAGTGATATTAACATGTTACCAATTTCACACAGCTTTGCTCAAAACTCTATATGGCAACCTAAGATGTCAACATTTGCCTAAATAGAAAAGGAATCCAGAAATAATCATACTGAATAATGAATAAACACAGACTTACAGTACATATAACCATGAAATACCATGTGAAATAATCCAAAACTCTGCTTATTTTTATGAATTCTCAGAAAAAGTGATTTTCAGAATATATATTGATCTTTTTTCCGGTGGTCAGGGTTCGTTCAAAGACTTGAAAACTTGGAAAATGCTTGATATTAACCATTATATTTTCAATACTGGAATATAAATTAATCTGAATATGATCGCTGAAAAAGGTATGGGTAATGTCGGTTTTGGTACCTTAAATTGCTTAAAAGATACTTGAATATTACCCTTAAACAGTGTGTTTCATAGCTATATCGATATATTTCGTTGGTGTTTATGCATCTAATCATTAATTTCATAATGTCTTAATTTAGACCTTCTGCAGGGTCGACAAATTTAAATTGAATTTCAGAGAATGCAGTTTAATACATGTTCCAATCATACACTCAATGTATTAAAGTTCGATGGAAAACTAGTGAGGGTGATATTTATTATCATATTTTTCAAGATTTTAACAATAAAGACTATGACATTACTGCAGCCTGGACCCAGATGGATGATTTGTCCAATTCCGGAACAATTAATTAATAAAAGTTGTCTATTATTATGAGTGCATGAGCCTCCAGGCTGCTGTAGCGAGCAGCAGTGATGCTGCAGGTCTGATGGTTCTGACTGAAACTCCACATGAAAGGCTCGAACAGTCACCTGCTGAACAATATACTTTCGCATCATTCGCACTTTTAGTTTATAGGCATGTCGCGTCTCGTCAGCCCGTCATCTGGTAATGACAATTAATATGTGTGTGTTTATATTCTAAAGTTCTCAAACCGTTTATAAAACGTTATTAACAGCATGACTTGTTGGGGTTCATGAAGGTTATCAGTACATGCAGTGCACATTTCTTTCCTCACTCCTTTAATCCAACGTGTATTTCCAAAGGGAATCTGTTTTGCTTTATTTATTGATGCATCAGTCATGTATGAATAAAAAGATATTTTGACGAATGAACTTAGAAATTATATACTTTATATCCAGTAATTAATTTATTGAAACACCTACTATAATGCATATTACTCTCCCTGTATAATCACAAGGAAAGCATTAGCACCTTTGAAACGTACAATATGAAAGTAATCTTTTAAAATAAACTGTTGTTATATATTCTATGCTTTTGTGTCTTTATTTTTTCTCGAGGAAAAAGTCACACTTGAACTTTCAGGTTCAGTCTCAAGGAAGCCGAGTCTCAACAAAGGTGTAGTTTATTAAATTATCCAAACCTCTTAAGTAAACAGTGCCATTGAGTATACTGTCATTACTCTATTCACATACACCTAAGCCATATCTTGATAAATGCAAACATTACAAAAGTCAACTTATAATAATCCCTTCAGGAGAACTATGTAATGAAAACTACAGAATTGGCACAAACTTGTTTGCAAAAAAAGGCAACAGAGTAAAAACAGATGAAGAACCTTTTTTGACATTTAGTTAAATGAACAAAACTCACAAAAGGTACAATTGTACAATCCAAATGACTACATGTCAACGTCTAGTGCACATGCGGACAGTGAAAAAGCGCCGTTGTGACAAATTGAACCATTAACACCGTAGAGAAAAAGGAACGGAAGAGACCGAGCTGGAGGGAAAGCCAGAACAGAAAGACAAAAATACAAAGACGATAATCTGGAGGATGTCTGGGGACAAAAGGTGCTGAAAAATAAAATGAATATCTGAAAACATTAATGACTAAACATTATTTAGCGACTGACAATGAGGAGCAGAAATGCTGTGTCTGGACCAGGGTCTGACAGGAGGACATGTTTTGTTTATGACAAAGAAAAAAACCTTTTAATAGGAAGAACAGGCAGAAACACAAGACTTGCATAGAGAGACCTTTAAGAATTCACCGCTGCATAGACAATGAGTACTGCAGCAGTTTCTCAAGTAGTATCTGATGAAGTTGAGAGGTCGAGATATAATACAGCTCAGTGAAAGTCTAGGCACAGTGTTGTTAAAGAGGGGTGCCACTGAAAGATGGAGTCATTCTTTACAATGGATATTTATCTGAAAGCTTCCATCAAGATTTTCCGAGCCCTCTGGGAAAGACATTACTGTGACTTTATCGAAGGCATTGTTGAAAGACCATCATATTCCTTCACTCTGTTCTCTTTACTCTAGTATTTTTTAATAGGTATGCAGTAAAATATTTCTGATTTTTTCCTTTCAAACCTCGCAAGAAATGTAATTTCACTGTCCGAGGATTGAACCTCTCCTTGAACATGAGAGGTAAGGCCTTCAAAATCCAGCCCATTTGCCAGGATATAATGTTAACGTGAAACATCCAGTTTATCTGTGGTTTTTCAGAAACACACTTAGTTAACATTTATTCTGGCAAATGGAAATTTTAACATTTTCAGAACACTCTAACACTCTGAAAGTGTTATTTTCAGCAGAACTCCCCTTTAAAATATGCACCCAAAGGTGCAACATTGAGTGAAAGACCGTTTCACCAAACAGGAATTAAGAGTTTGTGCCACTCAAATAACCAACACTTTGTGATAATACAGATTCAAGTCCAGTTCCATGTTGCTTACAAGTCTGAAGTAGACAGAGTATGTGAACCAGAATATTGAGATGTTGTTGAAAAGTACGGAGTCGGTGAATAATCCAGCATGAGGTTACAGTGACTTAACAGCACAGGGACAGTTTCTACGTTCATTGTGGTTTCTGAGTGTTAAAGCTGAGCGGGAGGTTTTGGTTGCAGTGAGCACCATGAAGTCATACATTCAGCACTGCAACACATCTGTCTCACCGTACAGCTTTCATCAAGTACTGGGCGAAGAGTAGATTTGGTTGTGGTGCATGTATTGCTTTAGACGTGATGCATAACTGATCTTACTGACCGGTAAAAAAGCGGCAACAGGTCAACGAGAACGTTAATTTTAACTTTTGGGTCAAAGACTGAATCTGTCAATGTGATAAAGGAACCAAACTGGACCGTCTGCAGCGAAGAGTTTCGCCTACAACGCGTTGCAATATTTTGCAACATTGTTAAGAAAGGAAGTTCACTGAGGGACTGAGAATATAACTTGCATGTGCACTGAGGATTTGATCTTTAAGCGAGCTAACCTTTGCTTACAACAGTCATCTCTTCATTGACTAATGGCCACTTTAAAGATTTACTCGCTCAGCAGGACACAAGCTTAAATTTAAGATATCACATTCAGTTGCTTACGGCTTGTGGATATAAAGTTCACTTCAACTGCACCAGGTGCAAAACACGAACATGTTTTAGTGAAAAGTGCTTTCAGGGAAGGAAAAACTTATCTTGATAAGTCAGCCAGTGTACCTCAGAAAGTTAAACTTGAAAAGGACAAACTTGTCATCTCCAGGTGAAACTGGGGCAAGTTAACACCTAATCGTGGCCTCACCGGTGCTCTCCTTTGGACTGAAACTTGCAAACAGTATGTGTAATTTCTTCTCTTTTAATTCCTGTAGTCCTTCCATTTGCCCCCGGATGAAAAAAACGCATTTGTATTTTAATGTAAAACGCAAAGCCACCAGCAGCAGCACAGTTATTTCTTGTTTGTTGTTGCAGTTTCAGAGGGCTGGCAGTGACACAATTATAAAAACGTACCAGTGTGAAAATCCTGGCACAGTAGCTGAAGGCATAGAGGAGGAACAATGAGATCTGATATGTGACATTAATTTACTGTACAGAGCACTCCAGAAAGGGGAAATTGCACACATCCCTCTGAACCTCCACTGTGTCAAGAAAATGTCTGTTCTTAAACATGAACACTGAAATATACATTTAAAGCATGACAGAACAAAAATGCACAGAAAGCACATTGCTTTCCCCTTTTGACCAGAGTTCCTGGTTGCTCACTGAATGACATCACGTTAAGGAGAGCAGCTGGTCTGAGAGGTTATTTCCATCGTTTCCGCCGTGGCTGTTATTAAAGTTGTCTCCCAGTCTTCAGGGTGAACGTCTGCGGTTCTTTAAAAGGTTGCATGGTGAAGGGGGCGGGTAACTTTAACTGCTCGACAGTCGATGGTAAAAGTAGATGTAGCCCAAGTCTTTTGGAGGCCTTTCTGACAAACAAACTTTGTGGTCGTTGTAGATCACCCACCTACAGGAAGACAGAAAATGTGGTAATCGTTTTTATTGCACTGCATAATGCTCGCAAAGGATAACTTCTTTCAGAACTGACTGCTATGAGGACAGATGAAATGGGTCAATTTATTTTTCCAGTTCAGTCTAAAAAAGAAAACAACCGTCCCTGTGATTTTGAATTATTTATTCTCAGACTTCTGGCGGCAGAAGCTTCAGAATAAAAACACAATAATAATGGAATTGCTTCAGAACATCTAAGATAAATTACATGCAAATTAGCAGCAGAACATTAACGGGATGTCTCTCATTGTAATTATGACCATGCTGTCAGTTTTCTACCACAATGAGCTGGATAAATATGTAGCCGAGACACTGAGTGTACTCACCTTCCTTCCTTTTTGATGTGACAAACATAATGCCCAGACATCGTGGATGCTCCCATGTGACTGATGAAAGCAAAGAGCTCATAACCTGAAAAAGGAAACATCAAGTCACATAAAGAACATGTTAAAACAAACGTTGATGTTTCACAACTCCCAGGCGCACTGCCGTCTTTGTAACACTGGAATTTAAAACTTAAAACTCAATACCACAGGGGAGGACTGACACTCAGGGTAAAAATACTAGTTTAAAAAAAAGATAAATATAACGAGGTTTGAGATGCAACATTATCCACGTTAATTTACATCTGACGATTGTCAGAAGAGTGAGAGGTGGACCTCACTGTCAGGGACAGGAGAAAGTAAGAACGCCCAGCTGGGACAGTTGTATTGATGAAAAATGAGTATTGAAACTGTTTCAAATATTCAGAATCAATATACCGATATTTTTGACAACACATGTAGACAGATATGTAAACAACCAGGATTCATCAGCATAGATTCAAGCTCTTTTGCAGCTCTGAAGCTCTGTAAATTATTAAGATAAAGTCAGCAGTCACTGACGTCATTGCCTGAATATTACAGATAAAGCATATGAAACTAAAACTAACTAAAAAGGTACAATATTCAGCTACACTTGCTGCAGGAGTACACTGTTTATTATGATGAATAGTAAACAAGTTCCTCTTGTGGAGAGGGCAGTTCATTTAATGCTAATAGTGCAGAGAATTAATTAAAAATGCTGAAAAGCCAGAGTGATTTCTTTGCAACAGGATTTATTGATTGTCATTTAAACACCATTGGTATAATGGTATATAAGTATACAAGTATATAAATGCATTTTATAATGTATGTATTACTTCTGAGCAGTGTGAAGAGTTAAAAAGCTCCTGAATCATGTTTTTTGAAGCCACTTTGCCTACATTTAATCTGGCAGTGTAGGTCAGTGCCCAGCAGCACAGGAGAACACTGTGTGTTGGCATCGGACTTTAATTGGAGCTGAGGATAAAAGGTGTTTCCAGGAGGCAAAAAACCTTTATTTTACTGTCATGTTACATTTCTTTTAAAAAGTAATCTACTGTATTATGAAACTGTGACTTGGGCTGATAGAAGAGTGAGAGAGAGAGAAATGGCATCTAGTCACTCACGTCCAGGTCCGTCTTTGACCCGCGGGCCTGTCATGTCTCTGTCTGGGGACAGTGTGGAGTCGCTGTGTGAGTTTGCGTTGGAGAACGCGTTGTCGTTGGGCTCCGTGTCAGCCATGTCAGAGAGGGCGTCGCTCTCCTCCTCCTCCGGGTGGGTGAAGATCCAGTCGAGTGCTCGCTCGAGATTATTGTTCTGAAACAACATTTGTACTGAAGTTAGCGCAAGTCCACTTCTAGTTACGTCAGCGATGCAAATGTAGAATTCATAATGCCAACCTCTTTTTATTGTTGGAATCATATCTCAGGGCCCTTTCAGCAAACAGTTTTGCACTGTTTGCTGAGAAATAGCTCTGCTGCATAGCAACTGACGTATAATGTGATAATGACAACACTTTCTTTAAAAAGTCTGGTATTAACAGGACATTTTGGCACATAAACAACATGTGGTCTACAGACACAATGTGTAAAAGGACGAAACGAGGGCTGATCATAGCAAATGTTTATATTCTTGTTTTCTCTCTCTCATTCCCTCGTTGGTGTATCTTTCAGGCCGCTCCTCTGACAAAGATAAGCAGTGCTAAAAATGTTAAAATTGAGCAATCATTTCTCTGGGAGGTGGCAGGCATCCATCCGCACTGAATTCCCCCCGAGGATGTTTTGCTTTTAATCCAGAATAGAGGTGTGATTCCTGGAGAATGTGAGTCCTTGGTTGGCAAAATAAAACTACCTGCTTTTTCTGTCTCTCCAGTCAGGCCACTGAGGTTGGGGAGAAAAAAAATCTGCTGCTAATTCTGAGCTAATAATAAACCTGCCACGAGACCCCACTCTGCTTCACACCTCCGTCCCCCATCATGAGGAATATGTGTTTACTTTTTTTCACTTCAGTTTGGTGGCACTGGGCCGGTAAACAAGAAAGTCTAGTGTCTATTTCTGTGTTTTAATAACTGTCTGCAGGGCTATTTTTGCTGAGGGGGGCAGTCTGAAACATGAAACGTGAGAAGAAGGGGCCATTTCAAAACAGGGGAGCTAATGAATCTGCTGCAGCTGCCTTCCCTTTGATTCACATTAAAAAAAAACACTGCTGTGCATTTAATAAGTATTCATGAAATGTGCTGATTAAATGGCCCGGTATGTCACTGAGGCAAATCCTGCTCCTAGACCTGAAAGGCTGCGTTAGCGACTGCATCCATGTGCCGCTGGGACTATTTGTAAACACCATGTTGAGCTGACATCTTTAATCACTCTGACATGTAGGACCTATTAAATTTGCAGTTTGGAAAGCAAACAAGTGGGCCAGCCAAGCCCATTTATGACTGACAGAGCTTGGATTTTATCATCTCACCCTTCCTCTGCCCTCTTTTCAGTACCATCTCACTTAACGCCAACTTTCTGTTGTGTCATGAACTTACAACGATTTGTTTCTATTGACAACACTCTCCCTTTTTCTGCCTTCTCAGGCGGTCACTCATCAAACCGTGTGGGTGGTTCTTTGTCTGCAGATTTTCTTTTTTTTCTCTGAATAACTCTTTATTGTCTCTGTGAGCCACAGACTAATAAATGAGCATCACCTACAGAGGTCTGACTTCCTATAAGCGGTGCTCTTTCCTTTTTCCATTCAGTCATCGCCTACACATTATCTACTGATCCTCCTCTGGTCTTTCTAAACAAATCCCGGCTTCACAAGCATAACACATCACTTTATGTGCAGCAGTGGATTTTAGTCTCACGAAAAGATGTAAGACCCAAGGTGTTTGCATAAATAAACAATGAACAGACCAATCTTTGTGTGAAACGTTGGGGATTAAGACTCATTCGAATCATCTGCTGGCAAAAAACACATTAGTAGAGAAAGAAAATATGCCTGGAAAAGAAGTCTAGTTGCCAGCTAATCGATATAAAAAAAAAGAAAAAAACGTATTAGTACACAAAGTGCAAACATGAACAGAGTGGGCAGCAGACTGACCGTAGCTTTGAGTGCCTGGATGCTGTGATTGCGGGGGAAGCCCATTGAAGTGAGGATGGCGATGCTCTCCTCAGGGGGCGAGCTGCCCAGCGGGGTGGCACCCATGGGACTGTCGCTGGTGGAGGGACCAGGATCTGTCATTGAGGGTAGAGTGAGAGGTTCTGCAAAGTCTGAGGAAAATGAGGGAGACAAGAATGATGAGAGGCTGTAGCTCCCAACCCAAACGAATGGATTTCTGTCAAGAGGTAAGAAAGATCCTGCATGACTGTTGGTCCAAAACATTCGACAATTAAGAGGTACACGGTGTGTAGGAGAGTTGTAAGAAAACTCCTGCACACTGTTTAACTTGTACAAATACATTTATGTGCATAATCAGGCAAATAGCTTGTCAAAAAGAGATGCCTCTATTTAAGATGTCTTCTCTAATACTCTATGACTACTGGCCTGATGAAGGTCTGGTACAAAAATGTTACACATAAATGCATTTCTCAAAGTTGGACAGGATGCGAGAAGTTGCTTGACAAGTAAAGGTAATATGTAAACACTGTGAGCACAGGCACAGATACAAAACACACATCTAAACATCCACCTCATACAAACACACACATGCGACTCAGATTGACCCGTACTGTGAAGTAAAAGGAAAATATCGATTGCCTACATTTTAATCTTTGGGATGCTCATAAATCAACACCTCTGACTGAGGATGAAAAATCATAAAACATCTGGAAAGGTGAAACACTTATCTCTCTTGTTACTGCTGTTCAGGAAGAACACTGCATTAACTTAAAATCAAATTCAGGAAGCATCCTTGGCTAAGAATACATCTAAGTATTTCTAAGTGCTATGTGCACTTTCAACAGATTCAGATGAAAGTAAAGTGACCCTCAACCTGCAAACAAGGACACTCCTACTGTAATAACTCCACTGTTGGCCATAAACAGAGCCTTCATTACTGCCCTTGCCAAAAAATGAAAATGCACACCACTTATCGCCCCTCCACCGTTTCTATCTCAGCCTCCTTGTCTTGTGTCCTTTAGATTGCCCATTGCACAGTTAGTTGAATGCAACTGTGGTGCAGGCGAACAACTGAGATGTGACTGAAAGTTGCATGTGTGTAAGTTGAGTTCAATTATTATCAAATTGGTTGTTATTATTTAACTTTTAAACATAAACTCTGACCAATGTCATCACAGCTTTTATTAAGATATTTTAAAAGTTAATTCTGTTTAAAAGGCTCCCATTCAGGTTCAACAGATTCAATGAAATGAATCAGAATAAATAATCCCTTCACTGCATGTGCAGTAATATGTTAGTTTACTTTTGTAAGGTTCACCTCTAAGAAATGTCCCGTGGTACTGCCTTTAACAAAGACGAAGTGAAAAGTTTAGATAGTTTTGATGCTAATGGGAAAGTAATGAGACTTAACAAATGCAGAGGAGGCAGATGAAGTAACCTTTGTGCAGCAGGCAGCAATGGACCGTTTTACTGATGTTATTGAGCTTGAATGGAGCCCATTTTGCAGATACATTAGGCCCATTTAAAAACTAACAGGCAGGGAGCTGCTCTAATTTCCCTCCACTGTAGAGGCCCTTTACAGCCAACCTGGGAAATAAAAGTGACGCAAGTCATCGCCCTGGGGCAACATCCCCACTGCTGAGAGGCTCTGTAAGAAAGAAAAGTCAGCTCTGGCAAACTTTCTGGTGATGGCGTGCTGAGATAAACACCTGCAGTACACAAAGAGATGCAAAGCCTGACACAGATTTCTCTCTTTGGAGGAACTGGGGATGTGACTTGTCTCTCACTTTGAATTACCCTTGTGTTTAAAAGGCCTTGTACAAATAAACTTGCTTTGGCTTGTATGCTTGCTGCAGAAACGTTTTGGCAGGTTTGCATAAAGGCAGACTTTTAGCAGAAAAAAAAGGGCAACACAGAGCTTCACGTGTGAGCTGACTGACTCGCCGAAAAACATCATGTGACTGCTTGAGTTGTGAAGCAGCACCTCTTTTTAGCTTCCTCCTTCATTGCCTTGATGTCTGAAGACTCATGCTTATTGAAGTATTTGCTGAACTGTGGTATTTCGGGGCAGTCATGTTCAGATTATTTTTCACCAGTATTTTTGGTTTCTCTGGGTCACAGTCATGTCTTTAACCTTCAACACTCTCCATTCACACTCCATTTCTTGCAATGAGTATTTTTGATCAGACTCTCACCATGAATTTGGACACTGGTGCTATGTTTTCAAGGTTTCAAATAATAAGTCTAAGTGCAAAATGTTGGATCTCAGGTACAAATATGTGATATATATGAGAGAGAAGCTCAGGTATGTCCTGCATGACTCTGAACTTGTTGATTTAAATGAAACAAAGTGATCGTCTTCCCCCATTATCTTTACACAAATCACATTATGATTCAAGTCACTCTTATCAAAATAATTCGCTCTCTCATCATCCCTACATGATGCTCCCCTCACTGTGTACTGCTGTTTTCCTTTCCTTTCATTTTAGTAGATTAAAAAAAACAATAAACACAGAGTAAAAAATGCTGACACCATTAGAACCCACATTTCCATATCCAGCATGGCAAACTGTATCCACATTGCCAAACACAATGTGGCTTTAATTATTAAACACTCAGGTATGAGTAACCTCGCCAACAGAGCTGGGTAGCTAGAATTTCAGCACAATTCAGTCACAACTCCAATTTGTACTTGGATAAGAAATAACTCTGAGACAACTGACATTGTAAATTCTACATGGAATCCTATAACCTGATGCATCCTTAAAAAAAAATTTTTTTATATCTTATTGTTATTTTAGCATCTATAAAAATGCTGCAGTGAAGGAATGCAAAAGTAGTGATTTAGTGTTTACAGGAGGCAGATGTAGACCTTCAGTACGTTTTTTGACAAAGAAAAAATAGGGAAAAAAGAAACTGTCCCATTTTCAACAACCTTTGTGAGAAGTCCAGTACAACATTTAAGTGCAATCGAATGCACCATGAAGTCCCTGTGCTGAGCATCAGACTCTGACACTGACAGACAGACAGCAGAGGACAGAAGCGGCGCGCACACAACTGACACAGAAATACAGCAGAGACCCTCGGCATCAGTTTCAAAACACAGCTTTGGCACAAACATCCATCCATCAAGTCAATGTTGACTTCTGGCTTCAGAAAGGACACAAAGCCCAGACTGCTGTGTGAAAGTCCTGCGTTTGTCCAAGTCACTCAGCCTTAACATCTTCCAACTGCTGACTTCTACACTCACGCTCACAGAACTGTCAGGTAGGACTGTGCTACTTGACTACTCTAAGTGTTGTGTACTCATGTGTAGCGAACGATCCCATAAGTTTTCACAGTACAAGCCGTGGGAGTTCGGCATATTGTTCGTGTCCTGTGGTAAAAGCTAAACCTCATGAATTGCAAATAATGTCTGCAGTGGCTTTTTTCTGTTTTCGGTAAAACTCAAACTTTGCTGCAAATTCACTTGTTTAGGCGGTGCAACTCCATCTCTCTCCACACTTCTGTGATGTTCTCTTACCGGGCTCCTCCATGTGGGCTATGATCCAGTTGAAGGCCATCTCGGGGCCCATGTTGCCTGTGTAGTAGACCGCCTTCCTGCAGGCCTCCAGCGGAAAGCCCATCTCTGCCAGCTGCATTACTGCCGCCTCGTCTATTTCTGGAGCTGGGAACACGATAAACCGACATCAATAACTAAAAAACATAGCAGTTGCTGATTCAACACTACCGCTTTAAACCACAGAACAACATTTTGTGGTGGCTCTCTCTGTGGGCCTCATTAAACACGGAGACCAGAGGAGAATCGGCCCTAGGGAGGTTTCTTTATCGAAAGATGATTTATCAGGGAGAGAAACGAGCCTGCCTGAAACAGCGTGAAAAGTAAAGTTTGTTTGGAAGTGGAGAACAGCTGCTGCACCTGCTCAGGTATACTTAATGAGAAGCTTAGCTCCACAGCATTTGTTGCTATTGCTTGAAACCCAAAATACATTTTCCCGTGGCCATAAGAGAGAAGAGAAATGAAGTACTCACAGTCTATGGAGCTCATGGAGTTATCTGAAAGAAGAAAGGAAACTTTTGTCACACACTGTCACTGGTTTTGTGTATTTTTCTTTTGTTGTTATATTGTTTTGTGTACTACTCACTCAATACAGTTAAACAATCTACATCTAACATTAACCGCTGGGCTCCTTTTAAATCCTCATTCTCCACCATGTCTGTGCATTTCCTTCATCATTGCTATGAAAGAAAATTAAAATGAATTATACTGACAACTTTTTATTGTACTTGAAGTGAATACCCACCACACAGTACAATGACTGTAAAAAAACGAGCTACTGGTTGGACGGGCAAGTCACTCTGATATTGTGTTGAGGTGTGTCCCCTGCTAATACGTGTTTTCACTTACTGCTGGGACTCAGGACCTTTCAAAACAGGCATTTTTGCTACTAGATCAGTAAGCAACAAAACCTGCCTGCTTATTCATCGGACTGTGTTTTCCTCTGCCTTTACTCAGCACTGAGATCAGGGTTTCTAGATCAAATTATTATTCTTTTTTTGTGTGTTTTTTTTTTTTTTTGCTTTGGACGGTAGCTAGGCTGTTAGAGCTAGCCACATTGCCGACGCTGGCTTTGCGACAGCAACATCAACAGGAAAGCCACAGTTATTTAGGAACATTATCCTTGAAAGCACAAGACTTCTACTTATGCTGTTGTTGCACTTTGTTCAAACATTCACCATCGTCCTGAAATTGTCACTTGTGGGCACAGGGGCTGCTGTTTGTACAAACAAAAATCTAAAGGCTCTCTTTATTGTGCAGCACCAATCATACCAGGGATGTCCGCTTATAGACAATTCAAGTTTTAGCCGCACGAAGAAGTCAAGCTGTCAGAAAACACTTCTGGCGGGGCCTCGTCACCACCTGCAGCGATGAGATTGATCGCCCCCCCGCTGTTCCCAAGAACTGCAATCACAACACAAGCGAGTCCTGCTCCCGTCAAACATGCTTGTTGCTGCTTTCCCATTTGGTCTGAGCTGCGTCATCTTAGTGGTGTCTGTGCGCAGTACTCATCAGGAGGCACATCCATAAATTATTCAGAAGTGATGATTATCATTATCACAAAAGACAACAACTGTACACATTTTCTTAATGCCCTGCATTCACCGAGCGAATGAACAATACGCAAACCGGTGACAAATAATGTGGTTCGAGCAGCGTACAGGAAAACACATTTGTGCAGTGCTGTGTAATCAATGAGACACACTGAAGCCTTTTGGAGACAGAAGGCTGACCAATGATTAATCACTGCTGATGCCAGCCGGGGGATAATGGGCCGGTGGTTCATTCCAAACTGACAGAACTCATCATATAAATGTGAAACAAATAAATAAATAAATCACAAAATGTATCGAAAACAGCGCATCATTCGCTCCGACCTCCCTTCATTTCACAATTTATAGTGTACTTGGTACTTGTTCAACAGAGAAGCTCCGAGGGGAGTCAACAAGGGACAAGGACGGAATAACTTTGCCACCTCAAACTTACTACATCAAAAAAACATTTACACGTATTTCCATGCATCGATTTCACTGTAGGCTTGTAAGATAGCTGCATGGCTTGCTGCTGTGGGACGTAGATATGCCTAGGTGGCTCCAGCTAAAAAGAAAAAATGCTTTCATGTGCTAGACTCAGAAGAGTTTTAAGTAGATTTGCACTTCTTTCAAGATGACAATTTGTGTTTGGAGGTCTGAGATAGCAGGTACAGCACATGATGTTCAGTCCTGAAATATTAAGGATTTGCTCAGACAAGCATGTTCAGACCTCTGTTTCGTCCTTTTGAGTTCCCCGTTCTAAGAAGCAGCCAACTAAACGATTCTGTAAAGCTGTCAGAAAAAAAACATCAGCCTGCCAATGTGTGAAGCAGAGATGTTATTGCGTCTTTACTTCCTGGACTCCTTTTTTTGTGTTTGGAGCTTGACACGGCACAGAACACTTTGTGCTTGGCGCCTGCTAAAATATTGAGGAGGACAGCGATAACTTGATGTAGCTGAACTTTGCGAACAACGGAAGGAGGCACAGAAAAATTACAATCACAGAGGAGACAAAAGGAGCGAGCAAGAAAAATGGCACAGGTGCACTGCATGGTGTGCTGAAGATACCACGAAGCAAACAGTCTGATGCAACTAAGTTTCGAGAAAAGTAACAACAAGGCTCCTTCTGCTCTAAAACACACTTGCTAGCTCCAAGTAGGTTATTCCCAGAGCCCAGGGAAGTGCATTACAAGGGGATCTCATAAAATCATTATAACTTATTAGGCTTAGCCACACTGTGAACACAACAACTTTTCAGTAATTGATTGAGCATGCCTTTTCCCGTGAGACGCCATTCAATATGCCCTTAAGAGAAAACTTTGGTGGCCTTGAGCAGAACATCATATTAGAGACAATTTCACGGATCATTTGTCTCTGTCACAAAAATATCCCACACCTCCTGAAAAGGTGGCAGCTTTGGAACAACACACGTCGGAGTCAGTTCACAAAGCAACACAGCAACAAGTGTATTACCACTTTATTGGCTAAAATATGATATATAGTGTCCCATACATTGAAGGGTGTTTCTAATACTCTGCACACTTCATGTATATAATTAATGTGTCCAGAATATGCCAGGCTACCTGGGGAAAAAAAACATTATCAAAAACAGGTGCTCAGGGAAACCAGTGACCTTTAAAATGAATAACAGGACTGGGTAATTGAAAATGAAGGGCCAAAAATGCGGCCAGTAGTTAAGAGTACCAGTGGTATTTGCATTCATGCATGCATGTAAAAAACCTGCAGGCCATCGTAAGTGAGTCATGAGAGCTGGTAACCAGGGGGTTGTTCTCAGTGAATCCTGGGTGAGAAAAATGGAGCAGTGCCTCATTGCAAAAACAGCAGACAATATGTTGGAATGTGGGATTAAAATGCCCTTTGAATTTTCATAGCTGTGTAAAAAGTACCACAAAAGTGTGTTGTCCCAACTTTATTGAGATATACATCATCGCTTTCAGTGTGTATAAGTACATACACACACAAAAACAGCTTGGACAAATCTTGGCGTAAAATGGATCTGTTCTTTACCTCTGGTGTCTTCAGGTAGCACGATGGGAGGCATGAGGTCAGGCAGCTCCTCTTCACCCGCCTGCAGCCCTGTGGCCCGCATCCGACTCAGATCCAGAAAGTCTGGAACGTCTATGGCCAAGTCTGTACAGGAAGAGACAATTTAACATGCATGAGACTTTGCTGAGATAGCACAATTTAAGCCCACAGACAATGGGAGGGTAATGAGTCTGAGGCAGTGTGCTTCATATCTTTTATAGATCCTCTCTCAGGCTTACTTTTTTTGCTTGTTATTTCTTTTTAATGTTTTTCATCATTTTTCATCAAATCTTTGTCTTTTTATCTTATTTTTAAGGTTGGGTGGGGCCTTACATTTATTTTTTGAACACTTCTTACAGTTTGTGCTTTGTGGGAAAAACTTGATCACATAATAGGTGGTGCCCTTAAAGTTGCTAACAAACTGATCTCTCTCTGTTCTTGTGCTCTCAATGCCCTGAAAGTTACAGTTCAGAGCAGTTAGAATACATCCAGTCCAGGTTTTAGAATGGCTCGAGTCTCAGCTGCCACTGCCTCTGTGATGGTTCGTCACATATAATATCAAAGATTATTATCTATAAATAAATGCAATTAATTCAATTGACCTATTACATGACAACTCATGCACAACTCATCTCATTATTGAAAAGCCTTGAGTGTTGCTGAGAATTTGCAATATAAGAATTGAATTCCTCTAGTGGACTTTTACAGGTGTGTACAGAATGAGAGATGGTGTCAGTTTATGACCGCTGGTCCAAAGAAATGCAGATTATGCACATTCGTGAGTTGAATGAAAACAGACTGGCAGCAGTTCCACTAAACACTGTTCAGTATCTTGTGAAACGCAGTTTATTGGTGTCCTCTGCTGGCCATTTACAGCACTACAGGACTTCTAATAATTGAGTCACAACATTGCTGGAGGCCAGGATTCAAATTACATTTTAAATCCCATTATTCCAGTCAAGGGTGACAGAAACTTACCTAGTTTTTTTGGTACCCAGTCAACCCCAAACGTGAACTTCTTAATCTGCAAAATCAGATACTCTGGGAAGGAGGCGAAACGGGAAGTTCTGAAAACAAAAATAAAGACAAGTTTATAAATGCAACTGGTTTAAATTTATAAACTGCAAGGTGTAGACTAGTCAGGAACAGGTGGCCCTTTACTTACTTGACTCCCGCGGACTTGGCCTGCAGCGCCGAGCTCCAGAAATCTGGAACGTTCTCTGGCTCTGTGAAGGCCTGCAGGCACGCCGTGAAGGGGATCCGAGCCCTCACCGGCTCGGGTGGAGCCCGCATGTTCTCCTCAGCGTCCTTCCGCTTGGCCTCGTACGCCAGCAGCTCCTCTGGCAGAATGAAATCAAGCTGCATTTTAATATCAATGACTTATTCAAGGCATTCATGTTACATTCAAGATGACTATCATCTTGATCACAGTCACAGTAATTATAAAGACAAAGACATTGTATTTGGCTGCGTTACAATAATGTTCATCATCTTAAAATAGTACATAAGATTTATCATATCATTTGTAACGTCAAGTCAAAAATGCATAATAAGTGTATTAACAGTTACTGTTTTATTGTTAGGACCTCCTGTGCCCTTTCAGAGAAGGACCTGTTGGTTCTCCCAGCAGCTGGTGCCACCTGAGCCCAGTGTCATGCCAGCTGCTCTGACCGGAGGCAGCTGTGGCCTCTCGCAGCAGCACCACATTTTATGTGTACGTGTGTGCGCACAGGAGCTTTTTTACCTCTGTTGGTGGCCGCCTCTATGGGGGCGGGCAGCTGGATGCAGTAGTCCACTCTCTGAGTATAACGGACCCGACGTGACTGGCAGCACTGAGTCCGCTCCTCCACCAGGAAGCGGAAGACGTCGCTTGGATTCTCTGAGCCGGTGCTGTTCCTCTGTTCACAGAAGAATGTACACGGACGATGAGTTGAATATCAACCACAATGCGAGGACATGAGATCAGGCACATTTTTCAGTTTGATAAACAAATACAGACCAGCGACGGGGTTCTGTTGTGACTACAGTCGATAAACTGTGTTTTCTTTGCACATTTTTATCAATTCAGTCTTGCTTTAGATAAGTCAAATTAAATCTTACTTTCAGAAATGGTGTCACGACTCATTCCCACTATAACGGAATAGGTTGTCGTCCTCGGCTGATGCACCAATAATCAAGTATAAAGTTAATTAGCCTGGAGGGTTTTAGTGTCCCATAGTCTAAAGAAGGACTGCCATAAATGGAGCACTGACCAAAGTTGACCAATTTGGCCCCCAGTTTTATTTCACTTTAATTCTAAAAAAAGGAGGGTTAGGGTAAAGGTTAGAGTTAAAAATGTTGTTCAAATATGTGTATTCCCTCCTATTCCTCCTTAAATATCTTAAATATCTATCATTAATCAACCCCTTAATGATGTTAATTGAAACTATGTATATTAAAATACTGTATGTCTGTCCAGAAGCTTCACCGTGAACATGTAAAGCTTCTGTGAAACATACGACAGCCTGAGGTCTGAAATGCAACTCTATCTTTCTGCTATTCTTTACTGGTCTATAACAGTCTCCTGGCACAACATGGACACAACTGCTGTTTGACCCAGATCTGTTAATACAGCTGGTCATAATGTAGACGCAATTCTATAATTTAGGAGACGCTTCAATTAACCATACCCTTCATAACTGAGAGTCTTGCATCTATCCAGAATCACAGGCACATTAATCATCATCACAAAGCGGCTCTGACTCTGTCTTCTATGAATGGCGAGGGTCACCGAGGTTTACACCATGTTTATTTGAAGACTGCGATGAAGGATGGCATGGCGACTTAGCACACCAGTTTGCACTGCAGCCTTTCTGCAAGACAGGCCTTCTATTCTAAGATGCTACAGAAATACACAAGTTATAATTTCACTCAGGCCAAGCAAGCAGACTGACACAGATGGAGGAAAATGTTGCTGATGGTGGTGGATTTAGTCACGTTATCCATGTGTGATAGCATGTCTGGAACTAAATCAGTATCTAGCTGAGGACTAAAAGGACTAAATAATGGGTTTTCTAGAGAGCCAAGTTTGAGCACAAGAGCTTCTATAGACAGTGTGGCTGGTCAATATGGCCTTAAATTAATATTCCGATATTTTATTTATGTATATGACTGGTCGACAAAATCTTATATCATGATATTTAACCAAACACCTCGACATCGATATTGTGACAATATCGTTGGGATGACTATTGGTACCTTCATAAAATATCAACACAATAAGATTTATGATAAATAATCATATGTAATGTGGATATAATGACTATGTGGGTAAAGACAAGTATTAAAACAAGTCTGGTGAGTTCAGAAAATGACTTAGACTTTACTGTAATAAAACCAGAAAAAGACAACTCTATCTCAATATAGCAACATCATAAGTTAAACACCATATAAAGTCTCACGGTATCACAACAAGGATAGAATATTTATAAATCATGCAGGCATAATAGATGGGGGCAAATATGGACTAACTGAGGCTCAGAGAACGCTGGTCGTGTGTTTTCACAACATGAGGTGGAGGAAATGTCAGGTCCGAGTCAGGGCATGTATCATGTCTGAGGCCGAGAGGGAAGCATTATCTGTCCCCCTGTGTAACAGATAGCACTGAGCTATATATATATCCTGTTTTAGAGAGACACATCAGAGCAGCACCACATGTGTATGTACCAACCAAGGAGACAGTCAAAAACAGACCCTCCCCTCCCAATCAACTGTCGGTCCATGTGTGTCAGAGGTCGGACATATCACAGTCATTTTGTAGAATAATAATAAGGGACGGTCAGTTTTGTGAAAAACAGCATCCCATTCTGCTCTGTCATTGTGGTATAATCTATCAGTGGAGGTGTGTAAGGACGCTCCAATATATATATTATACTCATAACATTTCAACAATCAACCGCAGCATGTGTACACATTAACATGAATCCTTGCAAATAGGAATAGCAGTAAAAGCAAGTGAAAATCAAACAGAGGTTTATCTCCACTCACCTCCACCAGGTTGATCATGTGCAGGAGGAACTCGTGGGCATCTTGTTGTCTGTTGGAAGAAAACTCTGGGTGTCCCCTGCTGACCAGGGACTTGAACATCCGGGGAGAGACACCCTTTTGCTGGTGCTGGACAGAGAACATCTGGATGTCACACACTCTGACTGAGGCAGGAACGCTCTACTCATATCAGAGGGAAATATAAGATGTTACATGTACATGCTGGACTGCCGGTGCCAGGTTCTGTGCATGAGAACCACCAGTGAATCCAATCTGAAGAACCGTGGCTCATATAGTTCTTGATAGCTCCAGTGAAGCAACTTGATTTTAATCTTTAGAAAAATATTTGGATAATATTTTGAATGCCAACACATTTCATTGGCTGCCAAGAGTCAAGCTAAGATGTCTCCCAAGTATTGAAGATCTTATGCAAAATACAAATCCTCTACCTCTATCTGTAATGGGTCTTAAGGGACTGAGCATACTGACTAGCGAGTAAAATAAAACTGGGTTTGGTATTTAGAAGTCTCCATATGCCCCAAAACACAAGAAATTATATCCTGCACTTTATCTATAACTTTACAGCAATATATTCAAGCTTATATAACAAAATCAATGTTAATGTGGCACTGGCAGCCTGTTACTTAAACAATTTCTGTCATGTTAATCTTTATATTTAACCCAAAATTGAACATATTTTGGATAGTAAGGATAACTACATTTATTCCACCCTCACTACATGAGCTCATGCTAAGATTGATGCTGCTCTCAGTCAGTTAAATGCTGGGTGAAGTAAGTTAGCTTTCATTACCTGTCTTAAGTTAAATTTGAGAGGGAAAACAGCTAATCTGGCTCTGTCTGAAGGAACTAACCTCTCTAAAGCTCATTAACCAACTGTTTTATTTGTCATTTCATTAAGCCGATGTGTATTTTATGAGATTTTTATGTTTCACATGGTTTCCCGGCTGCGAGCAGTTGCCAGGCAACCAGTGAGGACTACGGGAAGTAACCGCCCATCTGTATGCTAAGCTTAACTTATGCTTGGCTAAACTTCTTCATCATTAACAGATAGACATGAGATTGAAATCAACCTCCTCATTACCATTTCAGATGTGATGCTCTACCACCCGCTCCATCTTGGATCAGAGGTGAGGACTGAGGTGGTGATGGAATATAAGTATCCAGGTCTTATTATAAATCAGTTACTCTCCTGGGGGTGGGAACAATGTGCCAGTGCTTTATTTAAGATGGACCAGCAGACAGGGGCATCGGAGTTAGGGGGGGGAAAGAGACTGAGTATACAGAGCCCTCGGTTATCGACTTAGATGGCACTGTGAATGTTGTTTTTGTTCACCTAATGTGTTTTCAATGTGCAACAAACTGCCTCTCAGAAGACATCAGCTCTCTGCCAGAAAGTGAATACACACACTGCGCAAAATGACAAATTTTTCCTTTAAATTCACTAATTGCTACTCTTGCAGAAGATATATAGTATACACCTACCAAACAAATCAAATATCAGTTCATCTTCCTGCCATACTCGTCAGACAAAATGTCACCTATACAACTGTTCGCACATGAATTGACTTTAAAAGCCATTTTAATGAGAAAATGTTATTGTTATGAGTAATATTTTACACACACTGATCTCAGCATGTCAACTCAAACCCTGCAATATCTCGCCACCTGTCAACATGCATCCACCATCACATGTGGAGGAAGTGCAGGATCACAGCTCTGACCTATCAATTACCGAGGCTGGTGAGGCTTACAACAAGCCTAGTGCTGGGTGCCATTTTGCGTTAATGGTTTTCCTCCCCTACAGGCCAGACAGCTGTGTACTACGTGTGTGGAATATGCAATGCTCTCATGACATGTGCATTTATATTAGTAAAGGAAAAACACAAATAAATAACCAAACAAAATAAGTACTCAGACCAAGAACTCCGAAGAGCACAGGAAGCCAAGACAATCATTAAACTCAGCAAATGATTAAGAGGAAAATTAAGCAGCAACATGGGGAATCAGAAAGCAAATCACTGTTAGAGCTGTGCCTGGAGCTGCGTTCATAAACAATTTGAGTTGCACATGTGGGACCGCAGCCAGAAGCTATTTTCAGACTAAAGGAAAAAGGTCAGAGCACAAGAAAACTTGACATCTTCCGTTTGTTTCAATCATCATCCCTGCAGCGGTCAAAATGACAAAAACCCTCAAGGATATTCATAACAGAGATTTACTGAATTATGACCAGTCGATTCAGGTTCAGATCAGGAGAACATGAAAAAGATACTGCTGTCTGAAATTCTTTCTTACTACCCAAACAGTTTTGCTACCACTCATGTATTAACATGCTTCTGCCGGTTATGGACCCAGTTTGGGAGCTGGACATACCCAGTTTAATACCTTGTAATCTTCTTTCATCACCTGTTCAATGAGCTCAGATTTCATGGGTGGTTTGGCGTACTGGCCTGAGAGCAGTCCGTGTCCCAGTTTAGCCCTGTCGTACAAAAACAAAGGCATAAACATAACAGCATATCATTGGATAAAAGACTAATCAGTTTGAGTCATTTCTACAAAAAAAGGTCCTTGATTCAAGCTCGAAAATTGTGACTATTTTATTGACTCTTCACTCCTCTATGACAGTGAACAGTTTTGGGCAACTGAGGACATCCTGTTGGGTTTTTGGGAAACACTTATCGACATCCTCACTTTTTATGACATTGTATATATCAACAAGTAACAACATATAAAGTCACAGATTTATCAACAATACAAAAAAATATTTAGTTGCAGCCCTGCATCTTTCTCCACTGGTGCCAGTATTTTATATAAACCTTCAGAAAATGCATTTGCCGGTAACTTGTTAAAGGTTTATAGTCCAACAAAGCAGGCTCCAGAAACAAAGCTTTCAGGAATATCTGACTTTTTTATCCTCTGCCTTTTCCTAAATATTTCTAATCCTTAACATTCTTAGAAACACATTGTTTCATCATCGGTTGCTCCCACAAATGTGGTTTCAGGGTCCTCATCATAATAGATACAGCCTATGTAGAGAAAAAATACTTATAATTTACCCAGCCACTTATCAACTTATCAACAGTGACCCAACCTGTTTCAGTGCCATCAGTTACACAGAAATCAGTTTCTTCAAAAGCTCATATTAAGATTCTACTGCTGTTTTAATTGACTGTTAACACGCAAGCTAGAGCAGCAAAATATCTAAAGCAAACTGGGATTTTATTTAATTTTAGCTGCAATATAAATTATATTTACAGTAGATAGATATAATAGAGTGTGTTTAATAAGATGGTCCCTCTCATCATATTTCTTTAAGATAATCCTGATCTACCATCCATTTTTGTTTTTCATTTCATCAAGAAGACTAATAAACTAATTTTCTATGCAAAGAAAGGCTGTTTTATGCCTACACCAGACTGACTAGATTCAGTCTGCTAAATTACTATAAATAATATAAATAAAATAATAAATGAGTAAAAAATGAGGCAATTATTACATTTCCAAAATAATCATCAAACCACTGTGGACAATTCTAACAGCTAATAATTGCTTCTATTGGATGAATATTGGTTTTACATCAATGTAACACTATCTGAATCTCCTTCTGCAAGATATTAAGTAAAAGATGCAGGGTAACATGTTAATATAATTAGTTTAATCCTACCTTACTCAACACTCAGGCTCTGCCGCCACTGCTTTCAAAGGAGGGGTCATATTTAATCAAAGCAGGCATGATGCATTAACAGACACAGATTTTCTTTCTCCTGGGCCTGATTTGTGCTGAGCGGCTCTATCAATTAAGAAGCGTGACTGGTATAAACATGTTTATGTGGCAATTTGAAACATTTGTTGCTTCATACATCTGATATTCATCTGTTGCCGGGCTGAAGCTCTACTTATCTTCCATCAGGGTCTCAGCATCTGACTTGACCTCTTGCAACACACTGGTTTCTATGACATAATACGCCACGTGTTCACCAGTACACACAAGCATAAGGGCTTTCAATCTCACAAAATGTCTATGATCTGTTAGCTTGACTAAGAGTCATACACAAAACTTATGCAGTGTTGTTCAATACGAATTTGAAGTCAAATACTCATAACAAGACCTACGTCTCCTTCCAACCACAGAGACAGCAGCAGGTGGGAAAACGTCTTCACTTGTTTTGCGTACTTGAAAACTGCATTATGTAACACCAGAGCCACTTACATTTGTGTGGCGAAGTCCTGGCTGGGGTCAAGCGGTGAATAGTCATATATCCTCTGAAGATTACCAACATACCTAAAGATCAAAATACATGTCATACACTCAGACACAAGACCACTGGAAACACATGAGGTGGTACCAAGAAGACACTGACACCTCCTGCTGGAGGCCATATTAGTTATTCTAATTGACTTATAAAGAAGCATTAATTTTGTGTTGTCTGTATAGAAACATATATAGATTACCATTAATAATACCAAGAAAAAGAGTTGGCAGGAAAAAAATACTTCATGAAAATGTATTTTTACCTCTAAAAACCACTACAAAAGATACATATGACTATATGAACTACTGTAGTTTTACTTTCTTTCTTTCATTCATCAATGATTGCCATACGTCATTTTCTAACAGAAAAAAGTTATTTTGATCAGTGTAAAACTCACATATCCAAATGCTGGCCGCAAAATCTCTTAAGTAGCTGACAAAAAAAACAACTATATATTTGAAATCATTTTTTAAAATGTATAAACAATTAATGCTAAAATATATAAAAAGTATAACATTAAAAAAAGATGGCAGCTGAGTCTGCATAATAGAAAAATAATCACATTGTGTTTTCCTCTAAGTAAATACTCACATCCTCTGGAAGTCTGGGATGCTGAAGAGGACCTGCATCACTGTGCCGAGGTAGCAGCTGTTGCCAAGGTTTTTGATGCCTGTGTAACCAGAACCAAACACTGCCTTCAGTTTCATGCCCGACTCCTGGATCACCTCCCATTCACTGACTCGTGGCCGGGAGTTATTGTCTGTATGGTGCCCATTCTCTGTCTGAAGGGAGAGAGAGAAAGAGAGAGCTATGTGTCAAACCTTTACTGAGGAGGAGTCGCATTTTATTTTTTGTTTGGTTTGTTCACAGCTGAGACAACTTACTCTTTTCTGCATCTGTAGCATGTCTATCCCGAAGTGTGACAAGTGGTCTGATATGTGAGGGTCCAACACAGCTTCCTCCTCCTCAAATGAGTACACATCTGGAACCAAAATATCAGTCAGTCACTATGATAGGTCCAATATTTTTTATCTGATCTAACATATTTATTTTCTAATGACAGATTTCTTGTCAGCAGGTCCTCCATACCATACCACCATTTTATAAGATAAGCTTACATTGTTGCTGTATTTGCAGACAAAAATAAACTTTATAATCACCTCTAAGTAAAATGCTAAATATTACTTCATCACTACAGAAGGCATCTAAACCAATCACAACATTTGAATTAAATCCCTGAATAAAAACTGAAGACGATAAACTTTATGACAGATTAAATATTGCTTTGGCTGTTGTATTGCTTTGCATTAGATTGTACAGGTGCACCGATCAACCTTTAAATCATATCATTTGACCATTTAAACAAGAAAAGATAAGCTGTAGTACATCTTTTGTCATTTCTATGATAGTGTATTAGCATTGTAAGTAAAAATGTTTAATGAGAGGGGGATAACATCCTGAGAATTTTTCTAATTAATGTCCTAAATTTACAAGAACATTTTAGTATCAAAGATTAAATTGGTAAAATTACAAGGAAAAAAATAAAAACATTTTAATATTCCCTACAATTAATCTAGACTTTGAAGAAACAAAGACTAGATGCCTGCGAGAATATTGGTGAGAGTTTTTTCTCACTTATAACATCAGCATTCTTGGAAAATGTCAATGGCAACGGCAAGTGAAAATTCGCATTACTGAAAAAACGTTGATCACTAACAGTTTAAATGCACACATCAATTTTCTCAGACCTGCTCCATCTGGTGTGATGGTGTCCAGTTTGACTGCCAGGGGGTGATCGGTCTCTCTGTAGTGCTCCAGAGCATGACCGTTGCCGCCACTTCCATCGAAGAACCACTTCCCACAGAGCACTGCTCCATCCGTCAGGTTCAGCCACAGGTTTTCTCTCATCTCGCATTTCTGACACTTCCAGCCACTGACCACAAAGAAACAAGACTGTTTTTACTATTGTGCTGTTTTTTAAATTATGTGGTTTTCTATTTAGATTGTACATTTTGCCAGGTAACAGACTGGATAAACAAGGCAAACTTCAAGAGACAAAGTAAGCAGCCATCTGTTGACCTGACTTTTGTCAATTTGAGAGATATCCAAATCATGACAACTGCAAGACAATTGCAATTTTTTAATGGATCACCCATATGTTTACTTAAATACATTTCCATTTTTTTGCAGTAAGTGTTTGACAAACTTTCACTCCTGCATAAAGAAGGAAAACTTTGACATTTGAAATTAAATATTCTTTGAGTGGAAGGAAAAGGACTCAAGAAAAACTTGAAAAGGAACAAGAATCAAAAGAAACCAGGGAAAAATTCTGAGCAATATCTTCCTCTACCTCTCCCGCTCTAAAGTTTCTAAAGGAATAGTTTATCTATCCAAACACTATCACACCCACTGCTGTGTGAAAAGATGCAGAAAATGTTTTGAAGGCTGAACATGTTGAGAAAGTAATGGAATCTATTACTGTCCCAAGTATTGAGATAAATAAAAGTGTTTCCTACCTGGGTGGGATCCTGACTCCATTATCCAGCTGTCTAAGGCTCCTGGCATGTTTGGACACCTGGATCTCCTCCTCCCAGGACTCAGGCTCCTGCTTCTTATAGGCTGATGGTGCATTGAGCACTGCATCACAGGCGATGGTCACCTGAACGTCAGATGTAACAGCAGGGACAGAATTAAATTCTGGGAGTGGGTGTGACTGACATGAAAATATATCTAATCTAAGAACCTCTCTCTGCTTTTAACTCTGCTTTTGGCCGATATAAGATCGTATCCAACTAGTGTAGCGACATAAAACTTCATAATTTCACAAAAGGATGACAGCAGACATGCAAGACATTGTGACGCTGTGCCAAATAAAGCGACTGATCCAACAGAGGAAGGCAGAGTGGCAGTATATTGCTACTATGATGCAGAAACAAACCATGCAAAACGTTTTAAAACAAGAATGAACATCATAATTTGCTTATTAAAACCAAACGTGCATAAAATAATTAGAAAAACAAAACAAAAGCTCTTAAAACAAACAAAACAGCAAAGGAAAAAGAAGTTAACAGAAGTTAAAAGAATAAAATGTCTCCTCTGGTAGGAAGCAAATGATGTACAAAGCCAAAGGTGATGAGGGCACCTAGACAGTGTGTGCATCCAGTGTTTCCCCAGAAGCTTTTCTATGGAACAGCTTTCAGCTGGAGGTCAAGAGACACTCTGAGCCTCCATAAGTTACACTCCTGTGTGCCAAATTAAAATTTCTGACCAGAAATTTCTCACTTTAACCTAAACGAGAAAATGGATTCAGGCCAGTGGCTGTTCAGTGATGGGGGGACCACTGAGTGCACCCTCCCATTGGCATGCATGGAAACACACAGAGCACGAGCAGCAGCGACTCACTGACCAGAGCGGGCAGCTCCTCAATATTTGGTAAGGGGATCTCGAAGTGGTCTGGAAAAATGACGAGCTTGGCCTCGTCTTCATATTCATAGTCCTCTCCGTTAAAATCACGGTTAAGCTCTAAATCTACAGGGAAGGAAGTGAACATCCAATCAGCTGACGTTATCTGATGATCATGTTTGTTTTGGGGTGTTCTCATTTCATGTTTGAGTGTGAGGTCTGTTCCTTTTACGTTCCTGTATTGTTCATTTAGTCAATACCATAATAGTCTGAGGATGCAGATGAATCCTTGAGCAAGAAAAACATCAGTGGCATCTTGTTTTTACAATAGTGACAGATGACTTCATGCAATGCTGATGACTCTATTGCTCAGAGGGAATTGAGCTATACTTAGGCAACTATTATAAACAGAAACTTACAGAGGTACTGAGGAGCAGTGAGGATGGCTTATGAAACTCAAATGACTCTTAGCAATAGCTCGGTATTACGTATACCATTATCACAATATAAGACTATATACCTCCTTAGAGGCTACAGTGATGTCATTTTCTGAACTTATCAGACTATTCTACTTGTTCTTATAATTAGTCTGAGTCATTATATCCATATTACTCATCTTTATTTATCAATAATCTAATAGTTATCCTTACATTTTTATCAATATTGATGTATATGGTCATACATGTCCTGATGAATGATTTTGTGCTCAGTCCATTAAAGAAGTGCTTTTAGTCAGAAAAAAGTGAAAGAAAATGTTTATCACATTTTCCTAAAGCACAATGTAACATCTTAATTTCTTCAAACAGCAGTCCAAAACCCACAGACACTAAGTTAATGAAAACAAAATATTTTGTGCATGTGGGCACTTTGCATGGCAGCAGCGTTTGGGTGCATATGTGAATAAGTCAATGTGGCAAGTGTCAGCAATAAATCAAATCAAATGGAGCAATAGTCTCTTCTCTCTCCATATAGAGCTGTCCATTCTCCACTCCAGACTAAAGTTGTGTGATGACTCATGAGAAACAGGATCATAGGTTATCCTCGACTATGTTATTGTGGCCGCTGGTTTCATGGTAACATCTGACGTTAGCAGCTAGCGGCCTGATTAGATCACCGGTCTGGTATGGAGATGACGGAGGAAACATACATGCCTGCTGTCATGTCAAGGATCCAAGAAAGGAAGAGGGAAGAGTCTGACAGAGTACTCCTAGAGAGTCAGACATCAGCAGGAGGGTTGACCTAATGTACAAGAGTCAGATCGAAGCTGGTGCACATTAAAGTCTATTACGCTCCAGACGATAAGAAAACAGGAACATCAATTACATGGAGGTTGAGTGGAAGGAATTCCTCCCCCGCACTGCAGCCATGAGGGAGGGAGGCAGAGCGACACCTGGTCTTCTCTGAGCAGTGTCAGAGCTGCAGTAGAAGTGTGTCAGCCTAGAAGGGGAGTTGACAGGTGGCGGCAGCTGAGAGGCCAGCGACCAGGAGGAGGGGGAGGAGGCCAGGCTTTGATTTAGAACAGTTACCAACCACATATACAAATAAATGGGATATATTTGGAGCACAGGAGGAGGAGGGGGAGGAGGTCTCATCATGGGAAATATCTGGCACTTTGGGTGAGGGCTGGTTGGAGGGGCAGCTGGCGGGTCACCACAGTGTACCAAACAATAACACCAGTTTCTAATGGAGGGGGTTATCTTCATGGAGAGGTGTTTCTGACCACATAAATCATGTTTACTTTAATATTAAATCATCAAATCAATGCAAAACATGAAACCACGTCACCAACAAGCTTAATTTGTTTTCAGCAATAATTGAAATACCAGAGTCCAGTATTGGGGTATTTCTTAGGTGTAGATGGTTTCATTTAAATAACTTTATAAGGACCAAAAAGGTAAAATTCTCCAATATTTCCCCAACAAAAAGCAAATCTTTCATTTGTGTTTGTTCTACAACCATTTATGACCCCCTCAGATTTATCTTGTGACCTTTTGGAGAATTGGAACAATTGGACTCATTTTACTGTATATAACATAAGATAAAACTACCTCCACCTCAACAGCTACAACACCACTAGGCTACTTAGATACCAGTGCATCAGGGTTAATCCAATTATGTTAATTTATGATTATAAATGCATCGCACAGACCCTTTTCTAGATAACTGCTACTTTTACTTTTGAATACTTTTCTGCATTCTTCTTAAAACGTTCATATTTAACATCAGCCTCTTGGGATCCTATACTTGTACCTATCCTCACTCCTGTTTATTAAGATGACTACAGCAGCGAGAATGTACTGTTACAGAAATTAGAGGGGCGAAAAAGAAAGAACCAGAATCTATTGTGATTGCCAAATTCAATGAGAGTTGTCCTGAATTTAAACATACAGATGGACACACACTCGGTGTGTACCGCTGCTCGTAATATGAGCTCACAAATGGTCTTGCACTCAATCCGACTTTGATGGTGGTGAGCACAATATTAAACAACCATTGCTGCTGATGAAAATCTTTCGGGCACAAATGTTAACAGATGATGTAAAAGGTCTGGTCATTTCTAAACATTCTGATGCAAAATTCCTACATATTATATATTTAAATAACATTTTGAAATCTGTGTTTTCTGAGTATTTTTTCATAGTAGAATTAGTGCTTTTACTTAAGCAAAGCAGTACTTCTTACACCACTGCCTCTCACTTACCTAGAAACACTTTTCCATTTCTCCGTCTGGGGATGGCGCCTCCTGCAGCTCCTGTGGCTTTCTGTGGGAAACAGGAAGAAAAGGGATTAAACTGGATCAAAGAACCTCCTCACATAAAAAAACACCCTTTAATGATTCTCTTTGTAAAATGCTGTAAAATGCTGTTATGCTTTGCTGTGACAGAAGGTCCAGATGGTTGTCATTTTGTTAGAAATAGATGCTGAATGTTCCAGTTGCCAGGTCAGGTTACGAGGCGGGGGGAAAACCCCTGTCGGTGTCATGGTCAACATTAAAGAATGATAAATGAAACTTCTTCAGTTGCACAGCTTGATTTGTAGACTCGGACGGATCTTATTTACAGTGTGTTCATGTGGCCTGTCTGAGCCTGCAGAGAGTGATCATCTTCCTCTTCATACTGTTCAGAGCGGTACAAAACTCAAATAAAGTCATACATTTTTAGCATCAACCACTTAGTATTCATAAAAATGTTAAAAACAACCCCAGCGACTGGTTTCCCACATATCCTCTGTGGTTCAGGTGACTGACTCCCGTTCACTCGGCAGGACACAGGCAGACAGAAAGGCAGAGAATGCTGACACACTCGCGACCAAGTGGACTCATGGGAAAAAAACAGCAGACACGGGAGCCTGCAGAATGTGAGCAGCTGCCAGAACCAGGCATGGAAATAGCAGCTCTTTACAAAGCATAGCTTATCCGAGGGCAATTAGAGCCACAAAGAAAACATGGCATCAGCTCGGGCCTTTGTTGTTTACCATCAACTCTTCAAAAAAAAAGGGCTTGTTTTGGGTCCGTGACTTCTTCGTTGACTTATTTTTTTATTCATACAAGAATGGGCAAAATAACAGAAACGCCTTGCAATACAATGCAATCCTTTGCAACAACACCACAGACTATAAAAGTTAGCATGAAGTTAAATCAATAGCTGTGAGCTGCGGTCTCACCAACAACTTAACAATTTTTGAAAATATTTGTTGCAGGGTTGTTGTTTTAGATTGCATTATATTGTTTGATGTTTCTTTTATACTTCTCGCTTAGTATGAACAGATTCTGTTTGTTAAAATCTCGTGTGATTTCATTGCATACACCGAAATGTTGTTATCTGAATTTCAGAGGTAGTATTTCAACATCTCTCACAGGTCCAATTTGTAAGAGAGTTGATTTTTATGAGTCCCATTCTCAACCCGTCAAATACTGGTATTTGGAATGAGACTCAAAAATCAACAAATTAGACTTTTAATATAGTTGTAACAAATCATTTTATGGATCAGTATTTTCAGAGTAAAAAAGAATGAACTATGTAAATTGGTACTCATTATAAGGCAAATAAGAATTGTCTTAATAGAACTGCTCCATGTCAATCTAAATGAATATTCTATAATTACAATTTATTTCACCATTTATTTATATCATCATTTATTGTTGTAAACTGTATTCTGTTGCACTCTCATGTTCAGTTGGCCTGCTGTGCACTTACGGTAAGACTATTAAGTTATGTTGGAGATTACTTCTAATAAACATAATTAGCACAAATTGCCGGGTTCTTTCTGGGAAACTTCATCGCAAATAAGGGAACATATAACATTACACATGACAAAAATGTGAAGTTTATAACACTCAGTCCTCAGTCTGAAAGTCAAAATGGTCAAGTTAAAGGAAAAGGCTCAAACAGAGTTGCTATTTTTTCCCTATTTTTCATATTAAATGTGGATGACCAAGAATTCAGTTTCCAAGTTAATGCAGGGCATACACTGTAATTTAATCACTCTTATCAGCAGCCCAGATCCCATTGTACCTTTATCTGCAGCATTTAACTTTATTGCATCCCTTTGCTACATTTAACCTGATCCTGTAATCCTGACAGTGTTATTCACACAATCTACCACCTGAGTGTTGCTTTACTTTACATCCCTCTATCTATCACCTATAAGCAGTACACACATGTTTGATTAATGGTTTGTAACACATTATAATGTAATTACAAGAAGAAATAATAGCATTTTTATTTGTCAACAATTGTTAACTTCTCATATTAAGACATGTTTTCTGTTGGGGAGTGTTCTCCTGTATCATCGTTCATTTTTCTGCTCATGGGTGCCCAAAGGAAGAGCAACAATTATTGACAAACACATCAATAAATACTTTTATCTGCTTTCTGCTACATTATATTATACTGAAGCCCTTTAATTAAATGTTTACATAGTGCTTAGAAATGTTACATCAGTGGTTAATTTCCTAATTAAATGTTGTGAGATTCACAGTGTATTTATATTTGGTACATAACTATAATAAGCATGAGTTACATGAGTTTAT